>CM030939.1:3218498-3257461 GCA_018136815.1 Isochrysis galbana | reverse complement strand
CAGCCGGCACTTCCTCCACCCATGATCAAAGGCAATGCAACCCCCCAGCCCCCCGAAAAAACTCTCTAAAGCAGAGTGGCTGAGCGCCCTACCATTGCGGGCGTATGTAAAGTTTCATGATGATCAGATCATCACATCCTACCAATATGTCGTACAGAAGGCCACGGGACACGTCGAAGGTGCTTCCGCTTCAACTTTTCCGCGCTTGCTACTCATCGACTAGGCGTGGTTTTCACGGTAGCGACGAGGACCGTGTTTTGAGCCGAGAAGGACGGGTCAAAGCATTTGATGGCCATCGAGCTTCGTGTCGCCACTACATCTCTGTTGAGGATCGCGGTGCTGTGGACACTAGCTGCTTGAGAAATCGGTGGCTTCCCCCCTAAGATGGCCATCGTCCTAGAATTCGCCCGCGGGTGGCGCTCATGTAGCTCCTGATTAAATCGTCGAAGGCGCAAGCACGACGTAAGATGTCTTGCCGGAGATGATAGGGCGGCAGTGTCGCAATCCGCCATGCGACAAAGTAGATCTTTGTCTTCTTCAGATATTCCCCAATGGCTTGCCGCGCTCAAGTGGCGGTGCTTGTTGAAGCAACAGCTGCACACAATAACGGATGCGTGCCATCGGGCTGCTAGATGAAGGACGACATCAGTGAGCCCGCCGCATGCATGCAGGGCAACCACAAGATCGGGCGTCGATGGTAACAAAGGATCGAGTGGAGTGTCACCCGTTCCGGCACAGTCGATCGTATGGCTACCCGGATTCAAAGTCTCTGTGGAATCGATGCTGGAGGCCTCAGCCGCGCCGCGTATTCTCTTACCTGTGGCAGCATCTGCAAGGACGAAGCTCACATTCGTCAATCGAGCCACTCGTGCCCGTTGCATGGCTGACGACAGGGAAGACTCATTGGAATCAAGCCCGATGACATGTGCAGAGGGATGCCGGGCGGCTATGAGTAGTGTCAGATCCGCACGACCACAGCCAAGGTCGAGTATAGTGATAGGAGAATCCTCCAGGCCACACTTCCAGGCTGAAGACCCTCGCTCGGATAGCACTGCCTCGATCTGCGCAAGCATCCATCGCAACTGGGGCAGCTTTTTACGTTGGATGTATTGCTGTCGCAGCATCGCATCTGCCTCCTTGATTTCGGGAAGCCCGTTCGCCGGATGAATGACACCCAGAGAGTCTTCCTCGAGATCTACCATTGTGTCTACTCGCTCCATCGACCAGGGCAGCTGATGCGTCACCGTGAGACGATCTAAGGTATTCACTCCGACCTTCAAGTAGCGTGCAGGCCGTGCTCTAATACGCCTGCCTGTGAGGGCAGCTGCCAACTTCCGAGATGCACGGCGGATCAATAACGCAGTAGGCGCAACACCGTCATCCTGATCGCCGAGCATTAACATGGCCGTGTCGAGATCTTGTATCCCATCCTCAACCTCCTGGAGCTGGGCGCTACCGTCCCAAGCGTCATCTCCCGCAGCTTCGATGGCATGTGAGACTTCTCCCATGGCATCAGGGTCGCACCGTAGCAATCCAGCAGCTGCATCCGTCGCCATCTCGCCCGCTGCGACGAGCTTGGCACACATGATGATGCCATCCGCGTCAGGAGGGACACGGAGGAGGACCAGCTTCACTGCGAAGAGCGAGAGCTCTCCCTTCCAGCTACGGCCTGGCTGGCCCAGCACCCGGACAGTCGAGCCCCTCCGTGTTGCAAGCGCAATCATCGCGTTAGCTGCGCCGGCGCGGACGATGATTTGAGTGGTGTGTGAGCCCGCCTGAAGATCAATGAAGAGCAGGGCTGCGCCGTGCCTTCGGTGTGCGACCACTTGGCCGCACAGCTCGCACTCGTTGAAGGGAGAAGTCAGCTCTTCTCCGTGCGCCAGGTGGGCAAACCTCTTGTGGAAGGCGGCCATGGCCTCGGCGCTCACATGTGGGTCGATCTCAGCGGAGTCAGCGAGCACTGCAAAGCCGCGCCGGCCCGAGCGGTCTACAACTCTCACCTCGAGCACCAGCTGTGAGCCCGAGAGCGGCAAGAGCGTTGCCTCAACAAGCGGTCTCATCGCATATAGTGCAACGCGTCGTTTCCTCCGCCTGTTTCTCGCTCTCCCCCTCCCCCCGCCCCCCTCCCCCTCCCCCTCCTCCTTTTCTCCCTCCCTTTCTCCCTCCTCCCTCCCTCCCTCCTTCCGTCTCACTCCCCCCCACTCCTTGCCTCTCTCCCTCCCTCTCTCTCCAGAGCCGGGAGAGTGACTACGGAGAGAGGGAGCCACAAGGCGCGGGAGAGAGACGAGTCGAGAGAGCGACGAGCTTCATTCATCTATTCACACCACACAACCACATCTCGATACTCACCGAACGTGTCCGGCTATGCCCGGGCTCTCGTCCACATGTCTTCTCGTAGGAGTATCTTCGACCGACCGTCGTACGAGTACTCCTACCCTTTCCGACGACGCCGGTGTTGAGTGTTGAGAATAATGGCCGATAGCTCGCCTGCGCGGCCTACAACACAGGTGCCCGAGACGGAGCATGCCGGTGGCAGCAAATATGCAAAGTAGTACATATTAAAATATGCGGGGATATGCAAAATCACCGAAGAAGGGCCAAAATATGCAAAGCGTATCTTGCATATTTCTATCTGGGCCTAAGCCCCGAATCTTCAGATGTCTTTTTAGACCAAATCACAGATCGCCGCATCGGACATAACGTAGGCACTGACGGGGACCACCCCTCGCACCGCGCTAGAGGTGGGGGAGAGTGGGTTGAAAAAAAAACTCTTGTTGATCCGGAGGCCCACATTTTTTATCGTCGGACCGGGGGAAGATTTCCCCTCGTCCCTCTCCCCGCTCTTATCCGAATCCGAGGCAGAGCGATGGCGACTGGCCCGTCTGACAGGCCGACCTTCGCCGCGCTCCAGCGAGAGCACGGCGGTGGTCAGCCCCCCCTTGTCGACGGTGTTCGGACTAAAAAATGGTCCGGGTACACCGGTCGGCGGTCTCACCGGCGTTTCATGCCACCGCACTCGGCCGATTTCTGCTTCACCTGCCCACGCAGCATGGCCGTCAGCCCCACACCACACCACTTCCAGCCTTCCAGCCCCAACCTGAGGAAGATGACACCGGCTTGCCTACGCGCTCCTACGCGCAGAACCCCATCCAGGATATTGGTACGCTGCCTCCCAACCCCGCAGACTACCCAACCGCGCGCTCGGGAATCGTGGAGAGCATTGCAATACAGCCCTCTTGGCGCACTGCGCTGCTTCCGTAGGACTTCCTGTGCCATCTACCGAACGGCCGCCAAGTGCATCGCGTTCGCGAACTCGTTGGCACCGGGGCAGCATACGAGCCTCCTCAGCAAGAACTCTCACCCAGCGCGCCCGGTCGCGTTCGAAAGTTCTCGGCACTCCGGCCCATTCAGCCGGGTGACGTTAGCGTAGTTGACGGCGCCACGGAACGCGACTTGGACTTGGTGAGAACCTTAACCTTACGGTTGAAGGGGCGCAACGAAGACTACCGGTAGTCTTAAAGACAACGACTTCACCTTGTCATAACTAGGTATGTCAAATTAGCACCCTGATCTGTATTTTTTGCGCCCAGGCAGCTAATATGGTCACTATCTAATAGGCCCCTAGCATAAATATTAAGTATTAAGAATTCGAACGCGAAATTCGATTTTTTTGTATACAAATATTGAAGACTACAGAAATTGACGTTGAACGACTCGCGGGCAGATTCACACAGACAGACTCACAGGGCAGCTGAGACGCCGGGTCCGGTGGATTGGGGCCCTCACAAGCACGTTGCTCAGAAGGCGGCAAAGGAGGCAGACATTTTCCGTTGTCTTCCCCCCCCCCCCCCAAGACAACCCGGTAGTCTTTAAGACTACGGGTTTATGCGCAACCGCCTTACCGCCAAGGACAAGGATCAAGGATCAGGACAGCCCGCCATATCCAGCCACCCCCGCACAACCCGGGCCCCTTAGTAGTGCACGAGGCGAGACGCCGCAAGGCAGGTTGGTCAAGGGTAGGAAAGGAGCGAAGGCGTGGTAGCATAGCACGACACTAGGCCACGTGAGAGGCGAGAATATTAAAAGGTTTTTAAAGATAGTAGCTGTCCTCTTGTATTTCAACTTAAACTTAAGCTGCCCTCCCCCTTCCCGCTGCCGGATGGGGTCGAAGGGCCTCTCGAGCCGCCTATCACACGGCGAGCAGCTGCTCCGCGAGTTGGAGGCAGCGGGCTGCTTGCACGCCGTGCAGCTGGGCGAGACTCGGCACGAGGGTGGACTCGGAGTCTTTGCCACACGTCATATCGCCGCCGGCGAGCCCATTCTCCAATGCCCAGTCTGCGTACTGCTCCGACCTCCGGCAGAGCACGCTCTCGAAGAGGCTATTGCCGCATTCAGCGCGCGCTCGGGTATCCAAGTCGACGAGCGCATGCAGGTGCAGCTTATGCTACTGTTTGAGAGGCACAGAGCCCGATTGGGCGCTACGGCTGGCGTGATGAGCTCGTACATCAACAGCTTGCCTGGATCAGATCTGGTCGATTCGCTGCCTCTGAGCTGGCATCACAAGGACCTGCATCGGCGCGCGCGCGGCACTGCCTTGCTCTCCGACGTGACAGCTATGCGCGAGCACCTGCATGCACTCAGCCTCGCCTTCAAATCTCACGGGGATCTATTCGGCGACATGTTGGGCGAGGTCAATGTGAACGACCTGATGTGGGCCCAAGCAATCTTCTGGTCCCGAGCTATCGTGCTGGATCTGCCCAAGCGTACTGAATGCCTAGTGCCACTGCTCGACATGTGCAACCATCGGGCTGGCTCTGCGTCTGAGCTTCGCGTCGTCGGGAGCATTTTCGAGCTGCGAGCTGGTCGCTCTTTGCGAAGTGGTGACGAGGTGTGCATTAACTATGGCGCAAAGGGCAACGCCGAGTTGTTGCGCTGCCATGGCTTCGTAGTACCAGACAATCCAGCAGAGGTGTGCCCTCTGATGCTGTCACGGCTCGCACCGTCGGGTCTCACACAGGCAGACCGCGACGACCGTCTTCGCCGTGTGGGCAAGGGTCGGCTACGAGACCGAATCTTTCTCTTCCGCGGTGGACTTCCAGAGACATTGCTGCCGGTGGCTCGGGTGATGTGCGTGTCGGAAGAGGAAGACCTCATCGCTGCTGAGGATGCCCTTTGTGGACGAGCAGCTGCCGGTGCTGCCGCAGCTGCATCCACGGATAAGTCTTTGAGCACGGAGTTCGTTACATTTGACTGGTCGAGCGTGGATTGGACCAAGGATGATCCCTTTGGCGGTTGTGACGCGGTTGAGGAGGAGGCGCCAATAAGCTCCAGTGGAGAACGCAGAACACTCGAAGCCCTCCTCGTGTTACTCCGCGAGGGTGAGAATGCAATGGGTAGGCTTTCGGCAGTCGAAGAGCAGCAGCTGACGGAGGTACGTTTGAATTTCAGCGCAGGCCTCGAGAGCCGAGGTGGGGATCGAGTAGCAGATCTCGCGGCTTTGGTGTACCGGGACGGGCAGCGCTCTTTGTTGCGTGAGGCGCGTGAGAGGATTCAATCTCGGCTTGATTGGTTGTTAAGGCTTGCAAATATGCCGCTAGGTCAGGATGACGATGCAAGTGTGCGACATGATGAGGGTGAGGGATCCCGGAAAAGGCAGTATGATTCTGTGACAACGAATGCGGACGCGAAGGGCGTTGACGTTGGACATGATGCCAACTCTTCAAAGGCAACGGCCTCGCCACTTTGCACTTTGTGATGACTGACCCTCTTATACGCCACAGTTGCGAAGTAGAGCGCGAAGTCAAACAAGCGTGGAACTTTTTGTTTTGAGCGCGCCTTTGCTGGTGCAGCATTGTGCCAATTGTTGGGAAAACCTCACGGGCCTGCATGAGAGTAGCCCAGCCAACGGCAAAGAAATTTTGCATTGCACGGCAGAGTTTCGAGTTGGCAGTCCTCCATAGTCTAAGGAGTCCTATGAAACTCTTGCTAGCAACTGATTATGCCAACCGTTGTTTAACAAAACGTCTACGGCATAGCTTTAGATTAAGGGGGGCCCTACCACCTTCGACGCTGGGTAGAACAGCAACCGTTCACAAATAGTCCTAGAGTAGTACAATTCTTGCCTGCTGTTGTCCTAGCAACCGAGGCTGATTGCAGCGCAATTGAAGCACAAAGCAATCACAAGGCCGAGAGCAGAGCAGCAAGGCGCACCCGCAAATATTTAGAATGCGCGGTCTATCTCCGTTGAATCTAGAGCTAACTGCACGTCAACTTGCACGTAAGGCTGCTGCACGCCGTATCTTCTGAGAACCGCGGCCGCAACAACGGTTGCCTCGGCTAGCATTGGTCCAACGTCAACTACATCTTCAGCGTTCGTGTTGTCCCCTCGACTACGCCGAAGTAAGAGCGAGGCCATGCCAACACTACGAGTGCTTGTGTGCATCCAAATCCGTAGCTTTGTCACCTCAATCTTCCAACGCGCGGTTCGGAGATTGGCTGTAGCTGTTTCTCCGGTCTGCAGGGAGGCGCACATCGCCGCGAATCGGTGGTGCACCTCTTCAACGATCTCTCGTTGCACTAGACCTAAACTGGATTCGTCTCCTAAATCTGCTGGTGGAGCTAGCAAGAGCACCGCTGCACTGCGGCGGATCATTGGCACTACGGATGCCAAAAGCATGAGCGACGTGGCAAGTGAGCACACCGGGTCCGCCCAGTGCCAGCCGCAACAACGAACCGCCAACGAGGAGACGATGGCTCCGATGGAGCCACATGCGTCGGCGATGATGTGTAGGATAACAGCACGTGTATTATCGTTGGAGAAGCCGCTCATATTGACCGCGGAATCTGAGCCTAGCCCTTCAATGAGCTGGATCTGCTGAGCCCCTCCACGGTTGCCTATGCCCTGATGCGTTTGGCTTGCGGCGGGGATGCAGCAGCCGTGGCCAAAGTGGACGTGCTGATCCGAGAAAAGCGCAAGTCCCAATACATTCACCGCGAGACCTGCCACTGCTACGGGAAGCGTCGTCTTGTCATCAACCTGGTCGAGGGGAGGCGCCCAGGAGGTGGGGGTGTCGGGCAGGTGATTTGGTCCTCTGTCTCTCGTGTGAAGGAAATCAGGCACACGTCTCTAGAGCTATAAGACGTGGGGATCGCCCAGGGCCTATAGCACACTACTCATTCAAGGTGCTGGGTGCATTTTGAAGTATGAGAGCACGCGCACCCGTGGCAAATCAGACGACCAGATGAGGCGATGTATAGACTCGACGCCCACTGAGGCGACGATCGAGAGGAGGAGCAACGCATTTGCCAGGGAACCGATGGTCTCGGCGCGGTCGTAGCCGTATGGAAATGCCGAGGTTGCATGCCAACGTGCCACCGCCGAGCCAGCGAGACCGATCGCGATGGCTGCCACGTCCAGGAGCATGTGTGCCCCGTCCGCAATGAGAGAGAGGGAGTTCGAAAAAAAACCATATCTAGGAGCAGGGTGGTCGGGGCGTTTGACTTGCTCTGGGCCAGGCTCAGAAACTAGCCATACAGCAGTGCAAGTAAAGAGTAGCGTCCAAAATCTCGGAACTACGCGAAGCCTCTTCGGATCTTCATTCTCTCCTTGCAAGCCTATTGCGAAAGTATGACATGGCCAGGGACCCGGATCTCACCCGAGCTCTAGCATCATGAGCAGCACGTTGATGGAAAGGAACGCGACCATGCGACGGGAATTGCGTGAGCCAAAGAGTGCCCTCCAGATAGCATCAGAAAGTGAGGTCGACATGTACGCATCCCGAGATAAGGGGAGCAGGTGCTCAAAGTCGGGTGGGCCATCTGGCGAATCGAGCAGGAAACGTGAGATGGGGATAACTAACGAAGATTGCAATTCGGGGCACGCATAGTTGAGCGATCTGTGAATCCCCGCCGTTGGAGAAGCCGAACCGGTCAAAGACAAAGATGTGGCTTGGGCGTGTCCAATAGCTTCTTGTGCTCGTGTGATACCCACCTGAATGAATTGCTCCGACCCCGTAGATGACCAATGCAGAGCACAGTAATAGGAGAGGTGAGAATGAGACGGTGCCAGTGAACAGGCCTCTTCCGACGTCAAGGGCAAGCGCCGAGACGCAGGCGGCATAGAGGCCGAGCACAGCACTGCGTTGAGGCCCTAACCAAGCTGTTGCAGCGGTTGCAGCTTGGCTTGGCAGTATGAGGCTGAAGAAGGCAAACGTGATGACGCTACAGAGAGAAAGGACGGATGCGACGTAGGAGGCTGAGGGGGAGGGTAAACTTGATGTGCACGAGAGCGCTGCGGCAGGAAGGGCGAGTAGCGCGCCAGAAGCGTGAGATATCGCAAGCAGCCGATTCGGTCCAATGGTTGTTGCCAATCGCCGTGTCAAGGTGATACGAGCAGCATTCAGAATGGCGGCAGCGATGAGAGCCAGCTCGCCAGAAGTTGACTCGGCGAAGGTGAGAGCGGAATCGTAGAAACTGATGGTCTCCTGCAGATAACGCTCGTTGGATACTGGAAGCAGCTCGTTACTAGGCATGCCAGGAAATTGAACCATTTCACCTGCGCCACCGACGCCACGGCGATGGGGCATCCCATGCGTCCCTAGTAGGAGAGCGTACGCCAGAAGCAGACCTAGGGCGCCACGGAACTGGCCCGGCTTGCTGGGGCGCCTGCCTATCGTGACTGAAGGCGAGGAACCATCGTCTTTCGACTGGATGTGGCACAGTGACGCGTGGAGCAGGAATGCTGCACACAACTCCGAGTGATCGAGAAGCACGACGCGAAAAGGTCCGCAATGGGTGAGGCCATAGCCCCATAGGCACGTCGAGGTGGCCGATACTATACCGCTCGCGACGACCGGCGCCGCATGCCGGGTGATCAGGCCCAGGGATGGCCTGTACATCAGGCAGAGCATTGTGGCCGAAGCGGATAGGACTCCGCAGCTGAAGAGCGGCAGGCCGAGCGCGCCGTGGAAGAGCAATTCGCTACCGATGAGGAGAGCCACCGAGCGCAGGCACTGGCTGAGCACGTGCGCGCCCGTCGCGAGCACCGCGCCGCGGCCCCACCCAGCAGAGCGATACCAGCGCGTCTCCATCGGCCATCCCCGCGCCGGTCGCACGCGTGGTTGTCTACTTCAGGGGTTCGAGGCTTTTCTTGGGTCGGGGGGCGGACTCCGAGAGAGTATTTTTTTTGTTTTTATTCTGTTCCCGAATCTCATATTTTTGGATGAACCATTCGTTTCAGATTGCGTGAGAGGGTCGTTCTTGCGAGGAGGAAAGGCGCCTGGCGGCTGCGGGCCCCAGGACGGAGGGGTTCGGCGCAGAGTGGGGGACTGCGGGTGCGGTGGGAGAGGGTGCCATGCGCGAGACGCGGCCTAGTCACCCACCGCGCAGTGGGGAAACCGCGAGCCTGTCCAACAGGTCTACTCTCACCAGAACAACCCTTGGCGGCTCGTGGGGCACAATGCACACATCTGCGAGTGCAGGCTCGCTCCCCAGCGGTGGCCCACAGTACAAAGCAGCCAGCGTAGTACTGGCGCGGATTGTGCCGGCTCAATACTGGCATGTGGAGGAGGCGAGGCAAGATCTCCACCGTTGCTCAACGCCCTCGCCCAGCAAATCGCGCTCGCTCGAATCTTTGCCTCCTAGATCACCGCAGCCTGCCTCGCCATACTTGAAGCGTGAGAGACGAATCGTCTCACCACAAATAATTGAGGCTCGTGATCAGCAGGCCGTTCGACGGTACAAGCAAGAGCTGCGAGATCGAGAAGCTCTGCGCCAGAAGCTCATCTCGCGAACCTTGATCGATGTCGAGCGCCAACAAGAGGAGCATAGGGCAAGACTGGATGCACTTGAAAAGTCAAAGCGCAAAAAAATCCTGGATACCCTGCGGCCAAAACATGGGTACCACACCCGTTTCGAGCAGGCAGACCTGTTCCCGCGAGGTTGGATGTTAGAATCGCCGCCAGAAAAGCGGGCTTCTTGGGATGCCATCAGCGACGAGCGGCGGCAGCGGCGCGAAGCTGAAATGCGACTGCGCTTGGAGAGAAATCAAGCAGCTATTCAGGAGACCCTTCGCCAACGCACGGCGAAAGTAGTCGAAAAACACCGAAAGATGGGATTCTCCTACTGTAGCACCTCGGGGAGTCCAGACTCATCGATCTGGGGTAGTGGGTTGGCCACGAGGACGGATGGATAGTTCCGAGCTGTACTCGACCATGATGGGGCTTTGTTTAGAGAAACATTTTTAATACTAGTAGTACTCTACTTAATAATTAATGTTATATCCTAGCCAACCCCACTAGCTAATTGGACACAACTTTTCGGTCCCGGAATCCCGCCATGCCTGACGAGCCAGGTGTCCGAGTGATATTTGTCCCCCCTCGAGTGCACGCACCGACCCTGCGCAAGACAGCACCCCAGCACGCCCTCTCCTCGAGACTCGAGAGCCCACGCTGGACGCTGGGGGAAAATCGCTTTCGGGTAAAACGACGCAGGGACCTAATTGCAGATTTTTCTGCAACGTTCTCCTCCTTTCTGTTTTTCTTACTTCTTCTTTCTACTTCTTATGAGTCCTAGACCTAGAACTCGCGGATGCGACAGGGGCCGTCCAGGGGGAGGAAGGCTTGGGCTCAGAGCAGAGCGACAAGCTACAAGCTGGCCAGCGCGGGCCAGGGCGTGCGATCTGTACCCAGCTCTCTGGGCGAGGCTGGGCAGTCGGGATAAGTCACTCCTGCAAGCCAAGGAAGGGGGTGGGCGGAGAGAGAGGAGGGGAGCGTGGTGCGCTCCATGACCCTGTCGTTTTAACGATAACGATAGTTGAGTACTAGTACATACATTTCGACTTCCAACAAGGGTGCACATGTGAAAACTGCGGAAAGCGAGCATTGAAGCGCCCACCTAATCCAAAACCCACAAAATGTACACCACTTCATGAGCCCAACTAAGCCCGTCTGAGAACTTCCATGAGCATAAGGAGGTCCGTGAGATTTTGACCAACAAAGATATGCAGAGCTTCAAGCCTCAAGGTGCGTCCTCTCAATCTCAAGCTCGATTGCACTACCATCCATGCTCAACCGACCAGAGCCCAATCGGATCCATGACTAGCATATTGATTCTTAATGTGGCTGAGATCGAGATGAATACCCCCAGCCATTCTTTCAAGAGCGCAATCCCATGATCCCGCCTCTCCTAAGCTTACTATTTTTCGGTGCCGATCCCCATTTTAAACTCGTCTAGCCTTCGTGCCAGAGACGCGCTGCCACCATCGAAGCTGCCACTCGAGATTTCAATCTGTGCACCCATCTTGTCAAGCGTCTCTTTGAGCATGTCCCCTGGTCAACACAGATGGTGAGGAAATGGGGTGGTAGATCAAAACCAAGTTGTGGATATAGCACAAACAACGAGTGAAGACGGGCCTCAAGAACACGGCGTCAGTGGACTCACCGAATTCTAAGGCCATATCTTCCATCTTCTGCCGCAGATCTGCCATTTCGGCGTCCTTGTGCGCGAGCTCCTGAGCTTTGTCCCTTCTCTCCTCTTCCAGCTGCATGCGTGAGAGTTCTAAGGCGTCCTTCTGCTCTTGAACGCTTTTCTCCAATGAATTGATGCGTGCTAGCATATCCTCCTGCGAAAGGAAGACCACGAGGAGCGAACGTGAATGGTCATCCCAGCGTACACGATTGGCCCAAAGTGCGGACGAGCACACGTGTGGGCCCCAGCATCGTAGTTCCCTCCTGTTTGTGCGGCGACTCGCCTGCATCCCCTTGTACTGCCGTGTCATGTCCGAGGCGATGTCGAAAATGGACGCCTTCTCTCGCTCGAAGTCCTCGTGATACAACGCCACGCGCTCCTTCAACTCCTTTTGGCTGGCGAGCGCCGCTGCCATTTTCTCCTCCCGCCAGGCAAGTTGCCTCTCGAGGGATTCAATGCGGAATGCCGCACGCCGCAGCAGCTCCTGCGGGGTGAGCTCGCCGTCAGCATCGCCGCCGGCCTTCTTTGCGTCCTTCTTGCCTGCTCCTCCCTTTTTCTTCGGAGCCATGACCGCGGGGCGCACTCGCTGAGTCGAGCCGAGTCCCGCTTCGTACAGCCGCCCCTCGTCACCTCCCCGCTGCTGGCCGCACAGCCCCGCAAGAGGGAGAAACCGCTGCAGCTGCTCTCGGTTCGATTTGCGGCCTGGCTTATCCCTATTGCATAAAGTAGTCTATAGGTACAAAATGGTAGGGCTCTACTCTATGGGCTTTCGTAAGAGTAAAGTATGTATGAGCTGTACCTAGAAATACAAGTGTCATGAGCTGTATCATTTAGCTTATGAGAGCCTGCGACAAAGAGACGAGAGACGACGTGAGGGAGGACCCACTCAAATAAATAAATAAAACACGGAACTACGAGCTACGAGTTTCGAGTTTGGTTATTTCGTTATTTCGTCGATTCAACAATTCACGATTCACGGCCGTCCACCCTAAAAGATGAGTATCTTGTAGAAACTTAAAAATGTCTGGAGTTTTGTAGTAGAAGGGACTCATAGTCCCCATGTGCCTTGGTGTACTGTCGAACACGCGATGACTACTGGCTCGTGGGCAGAGGGCCGTTCGATCGAGCCGGCAGCTGACGCGGCCGTGAAGGAGTCGTAGGTGGTTGCTTGCGGGAATATGTCTGAGAGGTCATAGTAGAAGTCGGGTCTGACAGCTTCTACCATCGAGTGCGAGGGACGAGAAGAGAGACGGAGGTTCGGAGGCTCACAACGCGCGGCGTTGGAGGGTAGGACCCGCGCCGCTGCTTGCACCCCGCGCCGCTGCTTGCACCCCGCGCCGCTGCCGCCCGCCCGCTGCCGGCTCGGTCCTTCCCTTCCGTCTGGCCACACAGCCCTTCCGTCTACCGTCCTCCGTCGCACACAGATGCTGCCCCCCCTGCACACTCATCGAAGCGGCGGCACATCGACGAAGACGAGCGCAAGGACATCATCACGATGGAACTCGGGCACGGCCGCTACATCCACCAGTCGGCCGTCGACATCCTCATCAAGGCTGCCGTTCTCCTGAACAGCTCCTCCCTGTACACCTTTGACATGGACGCCGCCTTCCCGGAGGCGAAGAAGCTCGTCTTGGAATTCTACGACATCGCCTCGGTGCCCATCACTGTGCCCCAGCTTCTGTGGATCATCAAGTCCAAGGAAAGGCCTCGCAGCGTGCCCACGTTGATCATGAGGCTGCGCTTCATCGCACAGACGGTGCCCCCTCGCGATGTGCTCGAGGAGACTGCGATCGAGATCGTCAAGCTGGTCTTTCACAACCTCATCCCCCAAACGCCCACCACGGAAATCTCATCGATCAACTTGGCGCCCGGACCCGCACTCTACTTTCACGTCCCCCTGGTCTCGTGCTTCACAGTGCGGCACCTGTGCAAACTCATGGGTCTCGACCACCTCGCTCCGTGAGCCCGATCATGTCGTTGAGGTCCTTGCCGGTCAGTCAGGTCCAGCCGCACACCGTCCCCCGACATCCCTTGCCGGTATGCTCGAATTCTTGTGTTGTAGACACCCTCCCTTCCCTCCCCTCCGCATAATCCCCGCGCACGAGAGAGGGGAGGGGGCGTCTAATTGCCCCCTTATGAATTTTGTTGTATACGCCACCATATCGTTTTTTTTGTAAATGACATTTCCAGCGAGGGAGATTAGTGCTTCTGGGCCCCTATCTCACGAGTGCCCCCCCCCCCCCCCGCGTTGCTTTTACCCGAAAGGGGTTTTCCCCCAGCGTGGACTCGAGGGGAGGACGCGCTGGGGTGCGCGGGGTCGGTGCATGCACTGGGGGGAGGACAAATATCGAGAATATCGAGGGGAGGGGGCGGTGCCCCCTCCCCCCGGTAGCACCCGGACACCTGGCTCGTCAGGCATGGCGGGATTCCGGGACGGAAAAGTTGTGTCCAAGTAGCTAGTGGGGTTGGCTAGGATATAACATTAATTATTTTCACGACTCGTCCACTCGTCCCTCCTCCTGCACGACCCCGGCGATGGAGGCGGAGCCCACGCGCTCTACGAGTACTCCTACTCGAACAGAAACAGAGAAGAAGCATGGCATGAGCATGGGTTTATCGTGTTATCGTGTTCATCGGTTCACCTCTTGATCTCAGTATTTATAAGTCTATTTCTGGTAGGGACACTTCAGGATTGAAGATTGTAACCTGGTCGCTCGCCAGCTCGCGCCGCCCCCCCCCGCCCCCCCCGCCCCCCCCCCTCTTCTTCTTCTTCCTCTTCCCCTCGCCGCTCCAAAAACATGGGGAGAGTTCGTACTTTTCATATGATCGCAGGCCCCCCCCCCACCCCCCTGCGCGTGGAGTACGCCACTCCGAGAGCCCCAGTAATCCGACGCGCAGTCGCGCCCGGAACCCCTCTCACTCCCCACCTCTCTTCCGCCCTCGCTGCCCTGTCACGCGCGCGGCGGATGGACTCGCTCTTCGGCGAGAGCCCGTGGGGCCGCGTCCCTCGCCACCGCCAGGGGCGGCAGCCTGGGCAGGAGAGGCGAGGCCAGTGCAACTGCCGCAACTCGCGATGCTTGAAGCTCTACTGTGAGTGCTTCGCCTCGGGGCAATACTGCCTCGGCTGCAACTGCCAGAGCTGCCACAACAACCCAGAGAATAATGATAAGCGCCTCAAAGCAATTGATGTGACACTCGAGAGGTGATGCCCTCGCCCTGTAGTCCCAGGTTGCACAGTAGAGCACACCAACATCAGGTGCGACCTGTCTGTTAGCTTGCCCTGTGTGCCTCTTCTGTCAACAGAAATCCGGCCGCGTTTCGTCCGAAGATCGCGCTCGAGACAGGCACTGCGGACCCGGGCCGTCATAACAAAGGCTGCCATTGCAAAAAGTCGGGCTGTCTCAAAAAGTATTGCGAATGCTTTCAGGCTGGTATAACTTGCATGAGCTCTTGCAAGTGCTCTGAATGCCGCAATCAAGAACATAGCCAGGTGTGGCCGCTGGCTCACCAACTGTTGCGAGATGGTAGCACACAGATCTTGTTGCTGGGGAAGTTCTCTCAAGCCTAGGGCATTTTCTACCATGTTCAATCTACCACTTGCTTATCTATGCCAATCATGTGTGTCCCAACTATAGGAACGAATAGCCCTAGAGCTTGCCGGTCGTATTCCAAAACCAACGCCGAGGAAAAGCAAAAAGGAAGAGGATCGCGGGGGGCCCTCTTCAGACTCCACATTATCAGCGCCGAGTGCAGTCGTTCAGAAAACACGGCTGGGTGAGAATAATTTCTTCTGCTTCAACTCCAGCCGCCAACCAATTTTTGCGTGTCTGACGCCGCCATTACCTTCCTTCACTTGGCGTCAACAAACCTCGCCTATCTCACTGCACATTCTGTGGCTCGACCTCCGGCTGAGGATTCCCCTCCCACCTCCAACGCCCAGATTTGAGGCCTGCAGATCGCGCACGTGCTGGAATCGCCTCGTTGATCACTGAGGATTGGGTTATGGGTGCATGTCAAGATATGCTAGCAGCGGCGAGGCAACAAAGTCGCTCTCGATCCCGAGGGCAGAGTTGTTCGTCTAGCACTGTCGTTGGCGAGTGTGATCACCAGGTGCTACACCGCAGCTAGACACGCTCGACTGCCCTTTACGCCCCTCCTCGAGCTGTATCTCAAGTTCTTTCCCCGTTGCTTCTGAAACTATTTTTAAGTGCCTCTGCTCGTCCTTTGCGAATAGCATATGCTGGCTGGCGTGACATGCCATCAATTGGTTTGCGTCAAAGGAGATCAAGAAGTGCACTCATATGACGACTCCATTCCCATGCTCATAGGTTCTTGCCGTTCTCCACGCGAAACTCAAAGAAGTAGTTGAAGTTGCGGATGCTTCGAGCCGTATAAACGAGGGAGTAAACCGCCAAACCGATGGCGGGTCCGGTGACATTAAAGAAGTGCTCGGCAAGCGAAAGGCGCCCAAGTGACCTTTCGTCTCCCTCGTCTCGCACGGTCGCGTGCTCCTTTTGGATGGATTGACAGTTGTTTGGGATCGGGTCCAATAGAAGGAATCCGATAGGGTTGCGAAGTGTGGGCGGCATAAACATTCTTGTGGCAAGTGCGTACTCTTGTATGTGTGCCTTTGCATCACACGCGCAACCATGCCAAGTGCACATTTTCTGTGCTGTGCCGTCGTGGCGCCGTGTGCAACAGCAACGTGGTGCATGAATGTACGAGCGATTGTCACTGGCTATATTGCTACCGGTTGCACAACGAGCGGCCGATATGCTCCCTACCAACCAACTTGTACTCTTTATGAAAGCTCCATCTTGCTGCTACAACTATAAGAACGAGTGAGCTCGGCGAGAAAGCGCTCTGCGCGGAAGAGAAACTCGTAGCAACGGCCAGGCCCATTCGGCACGCGAAAGTTGGCCACGGCCATCACGCGAAAGGCGAGAAGCGTTCAATCACCATCACCCACAGCATGGAAAAGCGTTCAATCACCATCAGCCTACAGCCCTACACATGGAAAAGCGTTCAATCACCATCAGCCTACACACGGAAAGCAGCGTTCAATCGCCATCACCCCCACAGCATGGAAAAGCGTTCAATCCCCATCAGCATTCACATGGAAGCAGCAACGTTCAATCGCCATCACCCCCGTGCTACGTCTATACGTGCTACGTAATTTAGGGGATAAGATTCTTTTTGTGGAAAAGTGTCCTCAAAGCTCAAAGCAACCTGCGTCCACTCTGTCCTCCTTGCGCTTGCCTCCCGCATCTGACTAATTTCACTTTTGCGGCACACCCGCCTGCACGAGAACTGAGGCCTGAGGCCCATAATGGACTAATGTGTTGCAGGCGACCAGCTTTATAGATGCGGGACTCGTTCATATCCACCGAATCCGCGATCTGTAGAATCTCATTAACTTCAGATGCTCCACAGTGTGTTTTGAGGTACATCAGGAGGGTTGGCCAGGCAGGAGGACTTGACGATGGATCTCACATATGGGTGCGATCGGCACCCCTCCGCTACCATGTGGCGAGTGAGGTGAGAAGGAGGTGGTTGTGTTGGTGGATGTGTGGACTGGGTGGGGCTGTTGTGAGGCTTGGGTTGTGTGGTGTGTGGAGGGAGAGGGAGGGCGCGACGGGGGTGAGGAAGCGCCTTGATAGGTCCTGTTACATGGTGTGAGAGCGGGATCGGGAGACATGACAACGAGTGGAACGGAGTGGAGCACACCAGAGACAACACGAGGGGGTGCTTCCGGGCGAGCGCGCCAGAAACAAGAGGACGAGGGTAAAAAACAAACCGGGACGACGGGGAAAGAAAACACGGGGAAATTCTAGGAACAGAGGAAAGACTAATGGAACGAAGGGGAGAGCCGGGCGTCGGATGGGGGAGGAACAAGGGGCGAGCGCGGGGGGGCTCCGAGCCTCGCGGGCCGAGGGAACAAAAGGAACCGCTGGGGTTTCACGGAAGGAGGGAAGGAAGGGATCCCGGCTGGAGCTGCATGCGAGGGAACCGGGGGAGAGGGGCGGAAGGGGAGACACGCTCTAAGAATAGAGTGTGTCTGGGACGCTCCTCTTTGCATGTGAGGAGGCGCGCTCTAAGAGTAGAGCGCGTCGCATGGGGTGCTCCCCCTACCCGCAACAGGGTGAATTTCTCCATGTCCAGGTGGAGCTCAGAGCACATCTTTGTGAATTCTGAAGCTCCGGGAATCTTTGACTTTTCGCCCGCACCCGTTGCGAGCGCGTCTCCCAAGGTGGGGGGTGCAGCAGAGGCGGCAACTATTAAATTTGACGAAAAAGTGAGGAGGCGCGGGCAATCGTTCCCCAGAGGGCGGAAGAGATTTTTTCCCATTACAGCAATGGGGACTTCCTTGCTTGAATTGCCCGACTTTGCAACGCTGTTGCGCCAAGTAGCAATCTCGCAGCCCGGTGCCGTCCGGGGAGATTCGACGCGCCTAGTAGTGGCCGATGTGACGATTCGACACGGGTGACGACCTTGAGCGTCCCGACGCCTCGAGGGCTCTAAAAATAGCTGCTGAGGGATGGATTTTGGAGTCATTCGATGTGGATTTGTTGTTTGGCCACCCTTGTGAACTGTGAGCTGTGAACTGTCGAGTGCGGGCGGTTCTGGTTGTGGCTGTGGCTGCCACGCTGCCACTGAAGTTGTTGAGTGATTTGGCCATATGGTCCAGGTCCCACCACTTGGAGGAGCGTGTGGCACGGTCGGCGGCCGCTGAGTCGAAGAAACAATTTTCAACAAATTTGTCGAGTTTAGAGTTTATTCGTTGTGGTGTTGTACCCTTGAGCGGCGTCGTCGAGCGCGCTATGCGCTATTGTTGTAGAAGTTGGGGTGGTCTCTCGGCGAGGGTACCACGTTGAAGATTGTAGTCTTGTAAGAAGTCTTGTTGGCTAGCATCCCTAGCCACATACACCGGACGAGCCATGCACCAACCGCGCACACCCCCATCGCGGGGGAGGGGCTCCGTTGCCGTTGAGGCACGGTCCCTCAGCACTAGGATTAAACTAGGACAACAAGAAAACTCTTGACATAACTCTTGACTCTTGATTGCCCCAGCAGCGTGCGATCTGCACGCCTCGACATGCCCCTCGGCGGTCTTCTCATGATCTCGTTTTCCCTTCTCTTCTCTCGCAGATACTACAGCCCCCCGAGGCGGTCGTAGCTCGGGGCCCCCGGCGTCGTCAGCGCGGACCGCTCAGCCCTCTCTCGCCTCCCTGCCTCCTCCACACCTCGTTGGCGTCGTGCTCGCCTGTGCCTCGATTGTCCTTCCTCGTCTCTTCTCCACTGGCCACTGGGTGAACCTGCATGGTTGTCTCTTCTCCTGTGGCGCGACTGCACACGGCGCTCAGTGAGGCAGTGTGCAGTTGCGCCAACGCGCCGCCCGCCCGTGCTGAGGCCAACGCTCTCTGGCTTAACCTGGCCAATCTACTGCAGGAAAGCCTGTGCTCACTTGCGGAGGAGGCAGCGGAGCGGCAGCTCGATGGTGGCATAGCTCCTCCGCCTAACCTGCGTGATGGCAGGCTGCTGTGTGCAGAGTTGGCGCTGGAGATGAAGTCACATGCGCCGGCGTTACATGCTGTCGCCAAGTACTCGCTAAAACGTAATGGCGACTTACGCAGTCATAGAGCGTGCGAGCGTGCCGTTGCAGAACTGGGTCTGCTCGTCGGAACTCATGCGGTGCTCACTAAAGGCGAGCGAGAGTCATTGCTCTTTGTTGCTCGGCCACTTGTGTTGTCCGTGCCAACAGGGCGCCGCCTTCCGAGTCTGACACTTCTTTGTCGTGGCTTCTTTTCGCCTGGCTTTTCCTCATTTGGTGGTTGGCGATCGCAAAAAACAGACTCTTGTACAGCCATGACATTGTCGCGACCGTGGCGTGGATGTACAAACCCAAGGGTATTTTCGCAGAGATTCTCAATCTCGGGCTTCAGAGTGCAATCTCATTCACGCTCAATACGCTCAGCACTCCCATACCTCGAACTCCCACGTCGTATTTGGCAGACATCCATAGGTGGTCTGGAGGGCTGGCAAGATTCGGCCAATGAGTCGGAGAAACACTTGCGCCCCAACCATAGTGCGCTGTCGCTACAAGGAGGCGTGCCTCACAGTGGCGATGCACTGGACTTGCTTATAGCTGTAGCCTCTGACGGCGTTGAGGGCACGAGTGCGATCAGGACCTTACGCGATTGGGCCTGCAGTGCCTTAGAAGAGGGCTTGCAGGATGCATCCGATCCATTATCTGGTACCCCACCGCTTGCCCGAGGGTCGCCCGCAGCTGTTTGCCTATGCAATAGCCACGGAGCGCTTGTCAAGGGGAGGCGCAGGGGGCGGTCACGATGGCTCGCTTCAACGGCCCGCGTTGGATGTATGGTGCAGCTCATGACTGATCTTGCCACGCGTCACGTTGCCGAGCAATACCGAGGAGGCTCCGCAGGAGAGCACTTCTTACCGGATCGTGAGCTGGGCGAATCCACAGGACTTGCCCAGACAATTGTTGGGCTGACACTCGTATACTCTCTACTGGAACGTGCCACTTCAACACGACCCTCGCTCCGTAATATTTTGATTCAGCGTGAGCCTGATGTCAACTCGCTCTGGTCGCTCGTCGACAACACTATTCTCGAGAGTCTGAGTGCACAAGGCTCTGGTGCGAGTGACAGTGACCAGGAATCTCCCGTAGACAGACCCTCAGCCGTTGCGAATATGGCCACCGCGCGTTCAACAAGGGGCTCGAGCTTGTCAACGGGATTGCTGCGTCTTAAGAAGTGGCGCCGGCCTCATCTCCTGTTCGATTTTCTGGCTATCCATCAAGCTTCCGATGCTGCTTCACGCGCAGATGCCGACGACACCGAGGCCATACCACTGGCTCCGATTATCCAACGCTGGCTCCGGGCATTACTTCGCTTGCCCATGACGGCTAGCGGGGTGCTGGAGACCCTTCACGAGCTACGATGTAAAACGCCTCCCAATCTTGAGCACTTCAAGAGGCTGGGTGCCGCAAGTCCTCACGCAAAGCAGGTAGTCGAGTCGTGGATTCAGGCCGATGAACTCGACTGCGAGCTTTCAACAATAGAGGATAACTGTTCCGCTGTCGGAAATGCCCGTGTGGTGACAGCCCTTTCCGCCCCATCAGGGCTACCAGGGGTTTGCGGTGCTGAGGACCTCTTCATGTTGGGCGAGGACTTGCAAACGTGTATGCGCATCGCCCCAGACTGCTCGCGAGAGAATGCTGCCCTCCTCTCCTTCACCGCTCAAGGCAACGTTAGGTTACTATTGGCTAGAGATTTTCGCTCGCGCTCGCTAGGTATGACCAAAATCAATCGTATTGCAGGTCGTGCGGTTGCTCGGCTGCTTGCGCGATCTGATACCGGAGAACCAGTGCTCTTCGTGGACCAGCCGCTCTTCGCTGGCTGGGTGAGCGAGGGAGGGCGCACACACGCAGATATGAGCGAAGCAGAGAGGCTCACCAATGAGAATCATGAACACACCAGTTGGCGTACCCTTGTGGAAGACGAGATCAAGCAGCAGGCGCTCGATCTGGCCTCAAGAATCAATGTCCCTCTCTTCCTATGGGAGGACTGCTCCAGAGCAACGAAGCTGAAGGTAGAAGATGCCAAGGATATGGACGACGCTGTGCCACGGCAGGTTCACCTCGTGGAGTATGACGGGCTTTCTCCGGTGGCTTACTGCAACTTTGAGGGGGTACTGCGTCGCACCCCTCAAGTGCGGTCCATCCGGTACGTACGACTTCAGAATCATGTTTTGTGACTACGTGCAAACTGCTACCATTTGTCCTCGATGATCATGTCGTATCTTGCTCCTACTTATCCAACACTTGGGCTCCAACTATTGCTACTCGCCTATTACCTCACGACATTTGTAATCTGGTAGTAGTTAGGGCGGTCAAACAGGGGCTTTTTAACGACTAGTAAGGGCTGGGCTGCATTTTTTGACCGTGGCGCGATGCCCAATAAAAAGCTCCGGGGGGGGGGGGGGGGGCTACCTGACGCTACGAAAATTTTCGCCAAGAAATGGTGCGATTCGCCCCCCCCTCTCCCCTCCGTCACGCGCGCTCACGCTCTACCCGTAAAGAATTGGCGGTCGCGCCCGCGGGGGGATCGGTTCCTTTATATCTAAGCTACATTCGGCATTTGATTCCCGCCCGAAGTCGCGTTCCGTCAAAAGAGGGCCAGGTTATAGTTTTGTTTTCACTCAGAATTTTATGTTATATGGGCGGCGCGTGCGCATAGCAACTTTATCCCCCACGGAACTCATCTTCTTCGTCTTTTTTTCATTCTCCTCCTCCCGCGCGTTTTCAGACCGCAACTAGCTCACATCGCGCCGCGCAGCTTCAGTCCCTTGCCCAGGGCGGCTTCTCTTCCACGAGGTCTACGCCCAGCTGTCGGAAGAGGTTCGCGATGCTCTCCCGTTCAGGAAGGCCGATACTCAATATGTTCACTTTCGACGCTTGCCCAGTCCAATGCCACATGGGGCCCAAGCGAGACGACGGGGGGCAGTTGCCGAGTATATTGGAAAGCACGACCATGAGAATAGCTTCCATGAGAAGTGGGAGGCTACTTGATTGAAAGCGCACATCCGGCTGGCATGCTGGCATTCGATTGCTGCGGCGATGAATTGCATACCACTACATACTACATACCGATCCTAGAGTCTACACTAGTGAGGTTCACCAACTTGGTCAGGGGCCTTACCCCACCCAAACAAAGCGCACTGCTCTGTGCGCACGCATATAGCCGCCCAGGGGAGGAAGCCCAAACTCAAGAAACCACTATATAATAATAATAATCTAACTGAGCATTAAGGTGTCGTTCCGTCAATTGTGGGACATCAGTCAAATTGAGCGATCGAATGTCCACAGTTGTATTATAGAGCATTGTTTTAAAATTAAATTGTTTTAAAATTAACATAGAGCATAACAACTTTTTTCTCTGCTTTCCCCCGCGCCCGAGGGAGACGCCGTCAAGGCTTTTTCCGCTACGGCCGACAACTACATAAGAAATAGAGCACCTGTGATGACTTGCAATCACATCGGTGCACGCCGTGCATGGGCACGGCGCGATGTGCATCGGTCCCCCCGCGGATACGCCGTGCGTGCGCATGAACTCGTTCCATCTGCGTACCCCCTGCGGCCCACAACTACGTAAACTAGCCATATAAGAGATGTTTCTTTGCGCAGCACGTGTGATGACTTGCAATCACATTGTGCACGCCGTGCGTGGGCACAGCGCGATGTGCATCGGCGCCCCCCGCGGGGGCGCCGTGCGTGCGCATAGCAACTTCCAGGAAGGTGCACGCCATGCGTTCACTCTTTCCGCGGGGGAACTCTGGGCGCGGAGGACGGGCGGGAACCCTGGGGACACCCCTGGGACCGGTGGATTATTACAGTATATGACGAGAACATTAACGTAAACAGCTGGTCTGGTCTTCTCTCTCTCTCCCCCCCCGGGGGGTCCCCTCCCCCCTCTTCCCCTCCATGCGTCGCCATGCAGCCATGCAGCCCAAAGCGACTGCGCAAGCGCGCGCAGCTCGCGGCGGTCCGCGTGAGTCGGCTCAGCAAGCCCAGCCCTGCCCCTCTACCTGGGTGGGAGCTCCATATCGCCGGGAGCCCGCAGCGCGAGCCCCGGCGGCGGTGAGAGAGCGGCGCGGCGCGCCGCCATCGCGCTACGCGCTACGCCATCACAAGATGATTAAAAGATACCTAGGGGGCTCTGCCACACAAGGCACACTAACGGTATAGAACCACAAATGGCACAAGACACCCTGTGATAATGCGCATCCGTGACGGCGTGCGGAAACTTCCATGCACA
This sequence comes from Isochrysis galbana, assembly GCA_018136815.1. Lineage (NCBI taxonomy): Eukaryota > Haptophyta > Isochrysidales > Isochrysidaceae > Isochrysis > Isochrysis galbana. Next base: position 3,234,155 of record CM030939.1, on the reverse strand, counting down.
CGCACGGCGCCCCCGCGGGGGGTAGGCGCCGCTTTGAGGGGAGCAGCTGCGATGGAACGCGAGCCTAACTAACTAACGAGAGCGTGAGAGATGCTGGCGTCCGAGCTATTGAAGAGGTTCTACTACACTTTTTCGACATCCACGCCGGCCCAGGATTCTTCACGGGCATCCCCCGGTGCTGTCGTCTGCATGCTCCCGGCCGACGTGCTTCCGTGAGCAACGACTGCCTTGATTGGCAAGAAGGTTTGTTGTCGTACGTCGAAGCCAATATATACGAGCGCCGACACCTGGTTTGGGGAGCCAAAGGCGCCGCGACGCAAAACGCCTCGGAGCGAGTGGGCAGCATTTGCCTAAAATACAGACCCAAGGGCATAGTTATGCGCGACCGTTTGTACCGTTGTACTACTGACCTTGCTATTGCTCACGCCAACGCCATTGTTCTACAAACTTTTCAGGTAAAACTGGTGGAGAAGGGTTGGGATGAGGATCCTCGCATAGCTGCGTTTGGGGCTTTTCAATCGCGCATTCTGCACCGCCTCCAAATTCCTGTGGGGGAGGAGCAAGGTAAACGCTGGAAGACGGATTTAGATGCCAGGGTTCAAAAGAGTTTGGATCGTAGGACTGCCCCATACCGCCAAGAACGCGCTCTGATGCGCCGTTCGTTGAAGATTAGACGGCAAAAGGAGACAGCCGCCAACCGCGGGAGCGCTTACACTTACAAGGCGGACAGCGTTGCAGTTGTCGGTACGTTGTATGGGAATCCCGGAGCTTGTAAGTGTTCCGCCTTGGCAAAGTGTGCGACATCTTCGTGTGCGTGCCGGAGAGGCAGCGTACCTTGCACCCTTGCTTGTCACGGGGGTAGAAGGACATTAAAGTGCACGCGGATGTCGGAGAATGTTAGCACATCTTCCTGCTCGGAATCCGCCGCGGCACCATCTGTGTCGGGCCGGTCGCGTTGTGCTTTGTTTGAGTGTGACTCCGACCCACATTCAGTGATTGAGTCTGAGTTGAGCTGCGTCGAGTGTGAGGCTTGACTTCATGCATGGATCCATATACACACTAAATGAACACATCTCTCATTCTCCTCATTCTCACAATATGTATGTGTAAGTCACCCAACGTCCTCTAACGTCCTCTTACTGCCCGCGATCTGCCGCGCCCAAGTCGGTTGAACGTCTTCTTCTCGAGGTCTCTGTGTCTAGCCCGCGCGTGAGTAATAACTAAGGGGAGCGCAGTTTGGCAAGTGGCTACACTTACTATCACATACTTACTTTTTCCTAGGGCGCCTCGGGTTCGATGACCGATGGGCGCACACTTCACCTGCCTATTTTACTTCCTTTTCGATTCGGCATTACCCCCATCTCTCCCACACGAACGAACGAAGAGGGAGCCTACGTCAGCGCCTATGCGCGCTCTAGGTTACCCCAGCAGGGCAGAAAGCAGGTGCCACCGCCTCGATGACACAACTGACAATACTGGTAACCATTGGCGCAGGGGACACCCCCAAGACCATCTTAGGGGCTGAGTGAGACAACGGAGCATTAATTGAAACATTTACGACACTTGGGACTCGATATCGGAAACTCAACTAGTTGGATGCACAACCGCCTCCGCGGATTGACTACCAAGCAGACATGCCGCCACACCGACTCTCTGCTGCTCAATTAACGCCCCAGCCCACTTCCAGGCTCGGAAGGAAGTCTCATGCGAGGTCACTCTACAAGAATGGGCTCTGAAATCCCCTCCTCCCTCCTCCCCTGCACATGCGCATCTCTGAGGTCAGAGACGAAGCGGCTGAGCGTCAGGTATGGCGCGAGGGGTGGGTGCGAACGGCATTCGGGCGGCTCATCTAGCGCCGTCGCACTCGTGCCCTCCCGGTTCCCACTCACATATGTATGTGGCCCGGCCCCTACCGCGAGAACACCGGCGCAATGCACCGGAATCGACGCACAGCGCAAAAAGCATGGAAGGGTTTTGGAAGCGGCATGCAGTTCGCCACCAACGCGGTGCACTCATCACGGTACACCAAACGTGCCTGACCGATCGCCCTCAACGTGAAAGTTACAAATCATCCCTACACTGTACAGATTCCGCCGCCCATTCCCCTTGCGCCCGACCCCATTCGCCCCCAGACCTTTCACATTCCTCCACGAGGCCCAGCAGGAATGCGCCAAAGCAACGACACACCCGCATCGCGCGGTGGCACGGTCGTCGACTGTGCGCGTGTGAGGCACGGGGCATGCATCCCCTGCAGCTCATATTCGCCGTTCAGCGCACATCCGCGCCCGGGGAACTCGCGAGGGCGCTCACAGGCCCAATGAACCAGTCGGAAGCGCACATCCCGTCGCCCGCCTCGCTCCCCCCTTCGGCGCCACCCCCACCTTAAAAACACAGCTGCGAGAATTCCAGGAAAGATACGACAAAGTCTTAGAACTCTTGCAATTTCTAATGACAACCGTCTGACGGTTACTTCGGCCGCCCGCGCTACTTTTCTCTGTGCGCTCTTTCTCTTCCCAGGGCGGCGAGTCAACAGCACGCTGGCACCCACCATGTACGCGGTGCAGGTGAGGGACCACGCCCCGGGGGTGGGTGGGTGGGGCGGCTGCGTGCGTGCGTGCGCGCTTGCTTGTTGCCGCCCATTCCTGACAGCCACCTCTTTGCCCAGGTACCCGACGGGCTCACGGAGGGCGATCAGTTCCAGGCGAATGTGGCCGGCCAGCTCTCGTCGATTTCCGTGCCTGCCGGAGTGCAAGGAGGACAGACGATCCACGTGCAGGGGCCACAGCCCGCACCCGTGCCGGTAGTCGCGGTGCCTGCTGGCAAGCCGAGGGCGGCGACCATCGCGCCCGCACCCATCCCAGTCGTGCAGGGCGTCGCCGTCTCGGCAGAGATGGCGAGTGAGGCGTTTGCCAAGGCGCCCCAAGATAATGTCAAGCTGATTGACGCAACCACGGTGAGACGAATCATCCAGCGCGCCCGAGTGCCCGCCTCCCACCGGCGAGGCCCACTCTACCATGGTCCCCCAACTTCAGGCCGGCATTCTGGCCACAGTGAACGACTTTGAGATCCACCAGCGAGTCAAATTCTGGGAGGTGCTCACCCAGGGATGGATCGAACAGAGCAACACGTACGATGTCTTCGACGCAACTACTGGTGCACACCTCTTCATAGTGCAGGAGCACTCAGACGACTGTGAGCGCTGCTTTTGCGCTCCCGCTCACTCACTGCACGCCAGCTTCAAGCTTGTCAACGGCATCAATCGCACTTGGTCCACAAAAGTGGACATCCATGGGATGCCAACGGTTTTCACAGCTGACCGGGTAGGGTGCTGCACGAGGCCATGCCTCGGTTGCTTCATCTGCAGTGATGCGTGTAAGGTGAGTTTCTCATGCCGAACCCGCGGCTTATTTCTTTGCGGATGGCGGCTCATGACCCTTCCGTCGCCTGCCTGCACGCTGAAAGCCCAGTCAATGGTGGGCATCTCTTCTGACACGTTGCTTTACTCCACACAGGATGGTGTTTATGTGCACGCGGGCAACGCACCAACTCCGCCGGGAACATCGATCGGGCCTGTGGAAACTACGATTGGATATGCGACGCAGCCGGACTGTGGTGGCTGCTTCACCCCTACCATTAACCTCTACCACCGCGTCTCGCAAGGCGGAGGCTTTGAGTCGTTCGCACCTATGGCAAAGGTGGAGGGGCCGACCCTTTTCGGAGGATGTTCCGAACTATGCTGTGACTCGACATTCCACGTCTCGAGGATGGATGCAGGCAATGAGCAACGCAAGCTCAAACTGGGCGACCTTGCCACCATAACCAAGCGTAAACCGCGCGGCTGCGGCTCAATCGCACGCGAAATGTTCACCGATTCCGACGTGTTCACAATGAAGTTCAAAGAAGGCATTAGCTTGACACCCCAACAAAAGGTGAGCTGCCTTCTCTGATCGACACAGCACGCCGTCCTTCCAGCAAGTCACGCCCCCTTTCTGCCCATGTGTCCAAGCCATCAACGCCGCAACAGGATGAGCGCGGGCGAATGTTCGCCTCACTTGCCCCTCCTTCACAAGCATGCCCCTCCTATCAAGCTCGCCTCGCTAATCAAATCAGCAACAAAGATGCCTTGCATGCGTCCGACTTGTCGTAACTTTATCTATGCACAGGCCACAGCGATGGCCTCCCTCATTTTGGCGGACTACATGTTCTTCGAGAAGGATCAAGGCATGTGCTCAATTGATGGCCAAGACATTAAGATTACCCTATGTGACATGTATTGTTGCGGCTGTACGCAGCCGCTCAACGTTGTTGTGCCAATCAACAACCGGAGCTAACGGCGTTGGCCCATTGAAGGTAAGACGATTGGTTGCAAGCTATTTAACGAGTTGAGGACGTTGTCCACTGCATCTGTAGCGTTGCTGTGTTAGGTTCACGCCTAAGAGTGATGCGTGTGTGGAAGAGCAAAAAGGGCAATAGTGTCAGAGCGCCTTGCACAGATCTCCAGCCAACATCCTTGCAGCTGATTTGTCCACATTACGTCTTGACGCAACAAAGAAGATGCTCACCAGATTCACCTTACACGACGAAAACCCGGCTTGGTCTGCTGCCTTGCAATATGAGGCAACCTGAAGAATTACGAGTTGGTAGATGAGATCAAACGATCAAACGTGTGCCATGATTTGTGTCGCTTATTGGTTATCATCGCCCTTTCAATCCCGATGCGGTCATGGTGTCTTATATAACCCTCTCGCTCATCCCAAGTGGGCATTATTTGCGGAGCTAGATCCGAGCGCACAACGGTGATTTAGGTATAGTGAGCAATAATAATATATAATGTTGTATCCTAGCAGGCGGCTTGCCTTCATTTGGTCTCCTTTTCCTCCGGTTTCTTCCCCCTCCCCCTGCAGCACCTCCAGAGGTGCTTCGCCTCTTAAGAGATAACGGGGCTCTTCGGATCGATTAACAGCGTGACTTGACTAGTTGTGGAACGCCTAGGTGTTTCGTGACAGCCGGATTGGCGCTGAGGGGATGAAGGCCGTGATAACCAATCAGTCATTAGATCTGCAGGTACCATTACGACACGTGTATTCACCACAGCACTCTGAGTTATTTTGGCACACCGACCCTGGCTCGCGGCATGGCGTGTCACACACTCCATCGTCGTTGCACTCAAGTCCTTCACAGCACTCGTCGCCATAACTGCACCCCCTCTTTTCTCGATACACGGTGGGACCGTACGGCACTTTTGGTCGGAACACACGAGATCGTGACAACAGTCTCCATCGTTTGCACACTCTCCATCCACATCGTTACATCTGTCTGGCTGCTTCTTCGTGAGTACCAACGCCACGACGGCGACGACGACCATGGTGGCGACGACCACCGCGAGGGCAATCAAAAGTCGTTTCGACGGCATATTTACCCGTATGTCCCTTTTTTTTTAGTCCAATGTTTGGTGCGAACCAACGCGATGCGGGCCGTCCCCCTCGCACCGCTCCTTCTTGGTATAATTTCGGGCTAGGACAGGTAGGCGCCTCTTGGGTCGGCGAAGGATGCATGTGGTGCCTTTTTCGCACTGGAGCGACGATATCCCACCGTCCTACTCGCGCCCCGCGAAAGGATCGTTCGCGGTCGCTTCGACGAAGGGCTTGGTGCGCGTGAACCCGCTGTCGGGTGGGCGCTCGGGCGAGCTGTGCGACTTTTGGGTGGCCCCCGATTGGCGCGGTCAAGGCGTTGGGAGGACTTTGCTACGGGAAGCGATGCGTGTCGCTCGTGAGCTAGGGATGCGGCGCCTGTGGTTGTGGACGTTGCTCGAGTCGGGGCCCGCCTCGTTGTATGCTCGCGTGGGCTTCCGGGTAGCCCTGAGTGGAGTTCCCCGTCGGCTTGAGGCCTCCTCGCTTCGTTTGAGACATCCGTGGCTCGGCGAGGAAGCGGTGGTGGCGTACCCCTTGGAGGTTGCTGGCGTACGTGTGCGCGGGCAGGGGGCTCGTCGAGGCCCTGAAGTGGACCATTCGGCTGGACCCGTCGCTCGTCGACTACGGCATCGGCGACGAGGAGTTGAGGGCGACGCCGCTCATGGTGGCCATCCACAACAACCAGCGCGAATGCTTCCTCGCTCTGCTGGAGGCGGGGGCGTCGGTCGGGCTGGCGGACGACTCGGCGGACGGCTCGACGACGCGGAGGCCACCCTCGCCCTCATCCAGTCGGGAGCCGCGCTCGGGGAGGGGCTGCCCTCGGCCTGCCTGTACGGCAGCGAGGCGTGCTTCCGCCTGCTGCTCGACGCGAAGGCACCTTCTAACAATTCTTGGAGGTGGGGAATTAATTCCAAATTGACATAAGTTTTGATTGTACCCAGCAGAACGTCACGACTCATATCGAGGATTGTTTTCTCAGTTAATTTTTTGCTCAAGAGAGTGTGTCTAATATAAACCAATGTGAATGGTTTATCAATCTCGCAAATGGAGTGTAAGGTGTCTTCAATTTTCGTATTGTGCTTGAAATTGAATACATTGAATAAGAACTTACATTCTTCAGTGTACGTCAACAAACTTAGGTCGGCCAGGGAGCCCCCAACCGGCGGCGGCGGACTGATGCTGTCCAATGCTTCCGCTATAACCTGCATGGCAGTTTTAGAATTGGCATATGGAAAGAGAGGTGTGATGAATTTTTTAAAGTTCTCGTCCATCTTTTTTTTGATCCATTCCAATCGCTTCAGTACTATATCAGCAGGCGCCCTTCCATTTGTAGACATGGTTGAGCACTGTGAGGTGGGTGTCTGCCTTTACTCAAATACTAGAAGATTTTTTGGTACCGGGAGCGTATTTGGAAACGAGGGGTACCAAACGAAGGCATACGACCTCGGGCGGGAATCACATTCCAGGAGTCGAGGGGGCGGGGCGCAGGGACAGGGCGAGGGGCAGGAGGGGTACCTGTGACGCGGCCGAGACTGGGGCCGCCCCCGCGCCTTCACCCTCCCTCGCCCTCCCACCCCTAGGATTGGGACTCCCTCGTGGTGGCCCCGCATCGCGTATTTGGAAACGAGGGGTACCAACTATCAGTAAACTGATAGGGTCATGGAGCGCGCGCCGCCGCCCTCCCTCGCTGCCGCTGCCCTCGCCGAGATGGACGAAGGCTTGAGTGACACGCCGCTGTCGCCGAAGCGACCGCGACAGGACGACCCTCCCAGCCAGGTGGGCACAGGAGCCAGCCTGCCACACCCGCGAACCACCGCGAACGCCACGAACAAGGCTGCCATGCTGACAGCAGCCAGCATGCAGCACACCTCCAACACAACACACAGCCACTCCAGCCACACCACACCAGTGGGACGCTTCCAAAGGGAAGGCCTCCGGGCTGGGACCCTACACAACCGCGGTACCGCCCTCGCGCTCCGGCGCGAGGGGCCGGCCCGGCACCATCTACAGCAGAACCCCAATGGGGAGATGCCGCATCAAAGCAAAGAGTTGGACAAAGAGCAGACAGGTCCCCCCAGCAAGGGGCATAGGAGCACAAAGGGGGGCAGACCAGGAGGGTTGCTCCCCAATGCCTACGAATGCCAAACGGACAAGCGAGCCTCGGGCGCGCGAACGTCGCAAGCGTCACAAGCCCATGAGGCCCATCACAACAAACACCACCTTGAGAGAGAGCCTACACAAAGCACAATCCACACGAGACCCTCGGAAAGGGACGACAACATAACGGATACACCGTGCCACATGGACGCCCGAAAGACGAAAACATATGCAAGGCTAACCCCACCCTCCGCCCCGGCCACACAGGTGGCCCTCCTAGACGAAGCGAAAGGTTGTATCGCACCTATGGAAGAGCCACACCAACCCGGAGACCCCGGGTGAAGAGGTAGACGACGCATGGGGCAACGCCAAAAGGGCGGTGGCCACATACCTTTTGTGGGCGACGCGACAGGGCAAAGAGCATCAAGCGATAGCTAGAGCGATCGACGAGCTTGCGCTGCTAGGAATTGAGCTCGACGAAGGAGAGCCAGACGCCCGGAAACTAGACAGGATCCGCGAACTCAACGCCACGATAGATACAATTCGGAAAAAGTCTAGGCCCACGAACAAAGAAAGCTTCGACTCCCTCAAGCATGAGGAGAGAATGACGAAAGAGTTCTTCCAGAAGTTCCAATCCCGGGCATCCAATAGCGCTATACCGGAACTATACGTTACGGGCGACTGGAACGCCCCGGGCGACGACACAAGGGGCACGACCACCGACGATGAAGAGATACGCAAAGAGCTCCGCAAATACTACGTGTGGCTATACCAAGAGAGACCAAACGTGAGGGACCGCGATCTGGAGGCGGTGATGGAAACGCACCCCATGAATGCATGGGATAGAGACGCAATAGAGGGGAGGATTACCATGGAGGAACTACTGGACGCCATAGCGCAGATGGGCAGCGGCAAAAGCGCGGGACCGGACGCGCTACCGGCGGAATTCTATAAAAGCTTCGTAGAAACAGTCAAGCACGACTTCCTAAGAGTATTGAACCACGCACTCGATCAAGGGCACCTGAACGGGTCTATGAGGGAAGGAGACATAATACTCTTGTATAAAAAAGGGGACACGCGGGATCCCAGAAACTATAGACCTATCACGTTGCTACAAAGCGACTACAAAATCTTAGCCAAAATACTCACGAACAGGTTGAAAACGGTTATCGGAAACATTATTTCGAGAGACCAACTGGGCTTCGTCCCACATCGACTAATAGGCGAAGCTACCCACTTGCTACAACTTACACACGCGTATTTAGAAGAAACGGGGGAACCCGGTCTCCTCCTAGCGCTGGACTGGGAAAAAGCCTTTGACAGAGTTAATTGGGAATTCTATCACCTCGTACTCGAAAAGCTAAAATTCGGGAAGGACTTCCGTAGATACGCGAAGGCTCTAACCAACACCGAAGCGAAGCCCATACGATACATCAAGGCCAACGGAGGCAGAAGCTTCCCATTCAATGTAGCGAGCGGGGTTCCTCAAGGATGCCCTCTATCGCCGCTGGCCTTTCTACTAACGGCGGAAGTGCTCGCCCGGGCGATCAACGAAGACGACGAAATAGAAGGGATCACTGTTAACGGAGCCGAACTCAAAATAAGCCAGTTCGCGGACGACACGCAGCTTATGGCGGCCGACTACGGCAGCCTGGCACGCTCGCTCGAATGGGTAGAGAGATACGCGGCGGCCTCATGTGGCAAGCCTAACGACCAGAAATTCGAAGGACTAAGAATGGGAGCCCTGAAGAAAAAGCGACCGCCAGCTAGATTTCAAAGATACAAGTGGCTCAAAAGAAGCGAGTACGCGACCATATTAGGGGTCCCGTTAGGAGGGCCCCAGGCCATAAAAGGATTCTGGCGAAAACTAGCTGACAAAATAGAAAGAAAAACCAGCATATACGAGCCGATCACACGCAACCTATCTATACACGGTAAAACTAAGATAGCCAACTTCCTCATATACTCTATCCCAAGGTACTGGCTGCAAACGCTGGCAGCCCCGAAGTCGTTCCACGCGGCAGTCAAGAGGTCGGTAGACAGAATATTGTGGACGAACGCGCGTACCGGGCGACGACTACAATGGATAAAACACCCCGACATCCCGCTAAAAGGCGCCTCGGAGAAGGACCCCCAACTAGGGCTGGGCCTCCTGGACTGGGACAACCACGTCAAAGCGCTACAATCCAAATGGATCCTAAACTACCTGGACGCCCGCCAGGCGCAATGGAAGCAAGTGCTCGACGCATGGTTCTGCCGCACAAACATAGGGAGAGCAGCAGTGCTCTCGACGATACCCACGAGCAAGCTAACCGATGGGATAACGGGCCCAAGCAAACTCCCGGAGTTCTGGAAGCGAGCGCTGAACAACATTCGCACACTTAAGCTAACATCCCTAGAGACGAGTAGAGAAGGCGTATTATCGCAACCCATATGGGGCAGCCCGACACACCCGGGACCCAAAAAGAACCCCTCGTGGGCGAAGCTATGGAACAAGCTAGAATGTAATACCATACACAATGTGTTCACAGACTTCGACGCAACATCGCCCTATAGTAGTGAGGAATGCGGACAATATCTTAGAAACAACGACACCTACATTCACTTCCAGGGAGAATACATCCCAAAAGACAAATTTTTGGCATCATGGAGCGCCATAGTAGACCACGCCGAGACAATGCTGACGACACGGGCGGATCCAGCGGCTGTAAGGACCTCGGAGACGAGGCGAGAGGCATGCGAGCAGTGTGGCTCGGAGGAGCACACCCCAAAAATACACATAGCCCAAGACGGCAGCTATTTCGCCGAGCTCAAAGGCGCATGGTATGAAGTGGAGCTCTCGTACCTAGGTACGCCCATAATTGGCGAAAGGCTCGACAACGCTCCCGGACAGCTAGACCCCTCCCCACCGGCAAAATGGGGGGACGGCTTCAAATCTAACAAGAGATTGGAATACCCCTTAGCGGACGAGTATACCCTAGACGGAGTTACCCCACTAGACAAAATGGGAGTGGAGCAACTAACAAGAGCAATCCAGAAGACGGACGGAAAGCGTAGACGCCTAACGGGTCCCGAGAACTGGAAACAGCGACTACAGGTACCCGACAACACGTGGGAACACCTAGCCACAATATATACATCCTCGATGATGACGGCGAGAGATACACACCTCCACTTCAAGCACTTAACCCACAGAAGGATTGGCACCTACAACCGGTTCGCGGACAGAGATAAGACTTGCCGCATATGCAAGGCGGCCGACGAATCTTCCACCCATCTAGGCGAATGCCCGAGAGTAGTAAACATATTCGAAACGCTCGACAAACTGGCAAGGTACACCCCCCGAAGCGGTAGAAGCAGGGAAGAAGTAATCATAGATAACCTTTTCATGCACCCCGGGGGGAAACACCGCGATCGCTCTCCATACTTTACACTCTAGCGTGGAGATATATTTTAACAGACTTCTACAGGATACACTACGATGGCATTGAATTCTCGGAGGAATCAGTGTTGATAAGAACGATAGATAGGTACACGACGCTAAGCAAGGCACTACTATTTGCGAGTACAACAGACTCGGCAAGGACCGCCCAAGCAGGCATGGGCAGACAGCCGAAGAAAAGGATCGACATGAACGATGTATACCCTTTATTCACAATAGGTGCAAGAGGTAAGCTAGAACCAAGCCTAGAGCTGCGGACCCTGACCACCTCGATGGGGGTGGCATATATAATTGCCGAGAGACCCGAACCAGAATAAGCCTGTGACGAGGTACACCTCGATTGGACATAAACCCATCGAGACACGATAGCGACCAGAAAGGGCGAGAAAAGGACGAGCACGCCCGCGACCCGACAGACACGCGACGACATTTGACCAGCAACAGGCCTGCCCGGAACACGCGCTCTGAACCAGGCTCGCGGTAGCGCACCCGAGCCAAACCCCGGATACCGAAGACAAAGGAATGAAGGGGGAAAGGGGAGGAGGTGGAGGGAAGGGAAGTTAAGGGCGGTGACAGTAGGGATGGGGAAGTACCCTAGTCTAGTAGGTGTGTAGCCCAGAATCTTCAGATGTTTTTTTTTTTTTTTTTTGGAAACGAGGGGTACCAAATGAAGGCAAACGACCTCAGGGGAGATAGCAAATTAAACCTATTTGCGAGGCGCCTGGGAGGAAGAAAGGTGGGGAAACTTCCCTTCTCTTTCGAGAGAAAGAGAGAGAGCGCTCCACTACCCAAGATCCCATGCGTCCAAGCGAAGCTTTTGACCGAGGACGAGAACGAGAGAATTATAACGATAAATACCGAGCGACGAAGAGAAGAGAAGCCTAACGAGTGTCGATTCGCGAATGCGACAGGGGGCCGAGACCTCCCAGGGGCACGAAGTGTCACACGCAACAGGCGTTTATGTTTGTTTTGCCACAGGAACACCACACCAGCAGGTCTGCTTCAGCCCACCCCCTGCACTTGGCCCGTTGTAGTGCACGCGCCCCCCCCCCCCCCTCCCCGATACCAAAGACAAAGGAATGAAGGGGGTGGTGTAAGGGAGTGAGTAAACTGGGTTATAGGCGATGTCATGAGTGAGTACCGTGAGTGCGTGGACCCGTATAGCTAGCGTGAGTAGCCCGAATCTTCAGATGTTTTATTATTCATACCTATTTATTTCATTCATCGTCAATGGTCAATGGACATAAAAAGGTTTCGTTACGCATCCACAATCCACAAGCGACATGAGCGAAGGGCGACCCCTATGAGTGCAAGGCGTACAGAGGAGGGGAGCCCCCGTACCCCTGTGGATGCAAGGCGTGAACCGCCGCCCCCCTCCCCCCCCCCCTCCGAGCGGAGGGTGTGGTACCGGATGAAAGCAAGCCGCCTGAGAGAGAGGGGCGGCAGGGGCAAGGAGCTGCGGCCGCTGCAGCATAGCGACACCCGGGAGTGCGATGGGATTCCAGTATAGCATAGCTCGTAGCTTGAATCTGCAGGTCTTTTCTCCTGCCGCGCGCCTCCTACGCGTGGGCCCGGCAACCCGCTTTCATCCTATCCGAGACCAAAATCATGAAAGTAGTAGTGGCAATGTGATATCGCGGGTCAGTGTTGTTTCCTTCCCTGCCTTCTCATTACGAATCCGGACTCAGCTACGTCTCCCCTCGCTTCCCACGCTCACATCTTCCACAAGAGCATTCAAAGCCGTACTTGTGCAGCAGAAGGCGACGCCTGTCTTCCCAACGCGCTTCTGTGTCAACATAGCTTATGCATAGCTCGCAACCTGAGTCGATGTCGACGCCGGCAACAAAGGCAACGTTACGTGCGGAGTCGCCACACGCTACTAGCACGTTCGGGTTACAAGAATGATTGAAGCAGCTCGCTGTGGGTGTCAGGAGGCATGAGATGGCAAATCCAGTGGATAATTGCAGCTCGAATGCATTCAGCTGCGCTGCACCCAGCAGCTGTGCGTAGCGGCTGAGTGGTAGGAGCATTTGTAAAGTCGCAGAATTTGTCAAGTCGGCTGCTTCAAAGGCCTGGCAGAGCGCCTCGTGCTCAGTCGCAATCTGCCGCATGGCCTCTGGTTCCAGCTCTGCAAAGCACAGCTCGAGTGGCGCCCACGTCTTGGGCACATTCCCTGACTTGATCTGGGCCAGTAAACCTGCTAGCAGTTGCGCGATGAGTAAAGGAAACTTCCGCCCTTGAGACTGGTGGAGTTCTTGGAGCTGAGAGAGGTCCACCCGCTCGAGCAGACTGCCAGGACCCGCATCGAAGGCAGCAATGCACACGCTGGAGCACAGCGCAGGGCTTCTCTCGGCATCGGATGGTGTGAGCGCAAAGCAGTGTTTGCATGCACTCATCCCTGCTGGAGCCTTGCCGCTCTTCACAACCGCTGCCATCGGGCTACATTCGACGATCAATTCACCCGCCATGATGGGCTGTGTGGCGACCAGCCCACGCCCACGCAGGCCGAGATCCATAATCCTGACCCGCTCCGACACCGTGCACAGCCGTCGTGGGCGGCCGACGGCGAGCGTCCCCCGGATGGATCGGCGCATCACCGCCGACTGCCGAGGCGCGAGAGGGGGAGGCACACTACTCTGAGAATTGAGTCTTTGAGTCTTCTATTCTTGAGCTCTACTCCTAGAGTATGAGTAGAGCATCTTGTTGGCTAACATCCCTAGCCTAGTTATTGAATAAAAATACTACTAGAGTACTCCATGTATAGCCAACTCCTAACAACTTTGTCCTTCCCCAAGGTATTTTTCCACCCTGGCTGCATGGGCCCCCACCCAAGGCACTCCATCATTGGTATGGAAGGTGTTGAGGCTGCCAACACACCAAAAGCTCCAGTGGCGCACCTGCTTACACAGCCGGCACGGCGTGCGGCCCTCGAACGGTTTCGGCCTGAGATTATAATGGTATACTTATCTCCTGTCATTGTGTACTTCCACACTGTAAGTGCACATAGCTCAGCAAAATCATGTACAAAAAGGGTATGCCTGGCCAAAGGGACCCATAAAAATTTGTTAAAAATTAAATTAAGTTTATACTTAGTTCGCCCATGGGGGGGCACGAGCCCCCCTCTCTCTCCACTCCTCCCCTGCCATGGGGGAGGAACCACCCACTCTCCTGGCACGCCTGATGGCTTGCTTGCCAGGAGCACACAGCTCTGCTGACTCATTCCTCTCCCCACAGGCCCGCCTGACTCGCCCGCCCTGGCCCGTCGTGGCCTGCCCATCTCTCTGATCTCTGACCAGCCCCTCCTCCCCCTGGGCCCCCCTGATCAGGACCCCCCAGCCAGCTCCTGTCGGCCTGCAGGGGCGCGGAGCGCCAGCGAGGGAGAGGCAGGAGGGGCCAGGTTGGGTTTGGCAGAAATATCCGGATATATCTACTGGATATTTGGGCTGATTTGGGCTGATTTGGGCTGATTTGGGCAGATTCAGCTATCTCCGGATATTTGGGTGGGAGCGTTGGATACTTGGTGAATATTTGGGTGAGTGTGGGGGGCCTACGCGAAAACAAAACCCTCGCAGATCCAAAACAAAACCACCGAGGGCCCCGATATTTGTCCTCCCCCCAGTGCAAGCACCGACCCTGCGCACCCCAGCACTGTCGAGTCGAGCGCTACCGGAGGGCTCTGAGCCACTCCGTCGCGAGCGGCACCGGCGGTTAGCGCGGCGCTCTGGCCCTCCTCCCCGCCGGGAGTCGGGTGAATGAAATTCTGGATGGGGTCGGGCATCCCCTTCTGGGTGTCTGGACTGGGAACGAACGGCGAACGAAGGGCTGTGGGGCGGCGAGGCGCTCCTAGCGGCCCTAGTGTGTTGGGTTTTAAGAGATTGTTAGACCTACAAAGAACTCTTCCCTCAGGGAGGGAGCCTAGGCTGCTAGAGTGCAGCGACACAGCGAACAACGACGGACAAAGAGTCTGAGAACAACAGGATACACCGACTCACGAACACACCGGAATCATTCACCCAAACCAAGCAAATTATCAAGCAACCGCGACCCCAAATCACCGATAACTCAAACACGTCGCGAGAGACGGAGAGAGAGAGCGAGAGAGAGAGAGACTCCGCAGTAGGGCCTGGTAAGGGTTTCGCGAAACTTTTTACGAAACTTTGGGGGGTTTCGGCGGGAAAAAACTTTCGCGAAACATCGGGGGGTAAATGGCGCGAACGCGAAACATACGCAAAACATCGCGAAACATTTAATGTCGGGAAGACCAGTATGTAGCAGTACTGGGTCGTCTTGGCGCGGTCGCCTCGGCGACAGCGGTGTCTCCATCAGTACGTTCGTCCAGCGCGGCGAGGGCCGCGGCAGCGGGGGAGGGAGAGGGAGGCGGAGGCGGCGCGCGCTCCATGACCCTATCAGTTTACTAATAGTTGCTAAAAATACCTTGAGGGGGACGCGTGACGCGTGCAATTTTGACACTTTTTGCCGCAAAACGTTTGCAAAACTTTTGCACGAAACTTTGGGGGTTCGGGCACAAAACCTTTACCAGGCCCTACTCCGCAGCGACGGCCGGAGCGTGTCTCCCTTGTAACTTCCCACGTAGCGGAGAGTCCGAAGGGGAGCGTCATGTCGTGCGACCACGGCGATCACTTTGGATACAGATCGCAACGAGATGTCTTCACGACAGAGGAAATCTTGCCGTTGAGCGTTGAGCGT
>CM030939.1:3193398-3218398 GCA_018136815.1 Isochrysis galbana | reverse complement strand
ATCCGACGCCCGGCTCTCCCCTTCGTTCCATTAGTCTTTTCCTCCGTCTCCGCCGCCGCCTTCTCCTCCCCCGTCACCGCCACCTCCCTTGTTGCCGCCTCCTCCGTTTCCGCCTCCGCCCGTGACGCCGCCTTGGTCACCGCCGTCTCCTCCTCCACCATCTCCTCCACCCCCCTTGCCCCCTCCATCTCCACCTCCGCCCACGCAGCCTCCCTCGCCGCCACCGCCTTCTCCTCCACCGTCTCCGCCGCCTCCAACGTTCCCTCCGTCTCCACCTCCGCCCACGCAGCCTCCCGAGACGTGCTGCGCGCAACCTCTCGTTCGCCCAGAGGGGGTTGTGTCGTCCGAGGCGGAGGGGGCGTCGTCGCGCGCGCGCGCGCCCTTGTCGAGCTCAAGCCACTGCAGCTCGACTCGGTCGTTGCACAGTCGAAAGGTGTTGCGCGCAAACCTCTCGTTCGTCCAGAGGGGGTTGTGTCGTCCGAGGCGGAGGGGGCGTCGTGCGCGCGCGCCCTCGTCAAGCCACTGCAGCTCGACTCGGTCGTTGCACAGTCGAAAGGTGTTGCGCGCAAACCTCTCGTTCGTCCAGAGGGGGTTGTGTCGGCGGAGGGCCGCTTGAGCCCACCTGTCTCAAAGCCACGCAAGAGGTCGTCGACGTCAACACCCCCTCCGGCCCCGCCCGATACACCGTCCCCGCCACCGCCCGCGAAGTGCTAGCGTCCCCCCAGCGCGACGCCTGGCTCCAAGCAGACGAGAAAGCGCTCCACGCCATCCTCGCCTTCCCCGGAAACCGTCTCGTCCCCGTCGCCATTCCTCGCGAGCGCGGCCTCCCCATCTCCCCCGTCGTCACGGCTCGCAAAATCAAAGTCGACCCCGCCACCGGCGAGCTCGACGCGCGCAACCCCTTCAAGTCCCGCCACTGCGCCGACGGCGGCCGACAACGCGTCCTCCTCGAACGTGCCGGCGACCCGTCCACGAGCCACATCGTTACCTTCTCCTCCATGGCCGACGACCTGTGCATCAAGGCCACGCTCGCCGACGCCGCCGTCCGCGATCACGACCTGGCCAAAGCCGACGTGCCCAACGCCTACATGAACGGCCTGCGTCAAGAACGTCCCCTCACCTATCTCGCCCTACCGACCACCTGGAACGACCTTGTCTCTATGTCCACCGGCTCGGCTGCTCGTACTAGTTCATGTGGGGAGCGCGCAAGAAACAAGAAACCTTGCCGCCTCGCTAAAGCCGGGGGTGGGGTGGGGGGACGCTGCGCTACTACTAAATACGTATGTATCGTATTGCAGGCGGTTCCGTCAGTCGGCCTCTTTACTTGTGAGCTAGAGCACCTTAGGCTGAAGCCCAAGCACGCCAAACGACGGTAAGCCATGGTGCGGCACAAAGGGATCCTCGGACATACCACTCCCAACCACCTCGAGCTATGTATTTGCACCACACACTCCGCGTGCCTCCTCCCGATGCCCGCCAACCGAACAAATTTCTTCGGTCGGTCTCATTCACACGTCTCACCCCAACCTCACACATGTGCGTTACAAGTGCGTAAGGCGTGCAAGGGACCTGGTCAGGCGGAGTGATAAGTCGTCGCTGACGTAGTCACCCACACACCTATCTGAATCACCAGCCCGCCCTTACTCCACCACCGAGCTTACTTGTTGTGCACGCCGCGTAAGTATGGTCCAAGACTGCCCATTCCCGGCACATTGCCCTTCGATTGCGTTGCGTGCGATGTCTGAGGGTCGAACACGAGAGTTTCATCCCATTCCTCGGCACAAGGCCCAGCATGCAAGTAAAGCACAAGGCCCAGCACGCAAGTAGATCCACCCCAATGGACTCTTTACGCCATTGCACCAACGCAGATGACAAGGCGGCCGTCCCGCGTAGTCGTTAATTGCACTTCCCCTGTGCCCGTTCCGCTGAGCGTGCGCGCGCCCATTCCACATTAAGGGTAAATCGAAATACCCGGGTCGATGCTATCTTTCTTGTAGACCATGTGCGGTGAAATGGAGCTCCGCATCTATAACGGCAAGCTCAGCCCTGGATGGTACCTTGAGGTAGAAAGGTAGCCTTCACTGTGTTGCCGTCGAAATCGCGCCCATTCAATGCCTCGAATGCTCGAACCGCCGAGGCGATCTGCTCGTATCGAACGAAGCATTTGCCAGCGTCAATCTCGCCCTACCAACGTAATGTAACCAGGAGGGGTTTACGGGCGTGGGGGGAAGGACAGAGAGACGTTGGTAAGCCGAGCAAACGCAGGACAGCGTCCGGGTACGACCTGCTGGCGTACCTGCTTTGGGCATCGGAAAACGGCGACTTTCCCATGCTCTTCGACGGCACCCTTAATGTCCTCGACGCAATCGGCAAACTCGGCATCATCGGCGAGCACGGCGGGGGTCAGCAAGTTGTCGAGGCAGATCTCGCGCGTAGGAACTGGCCGTTCGGCAGCAGCGCGAGCGCCGAGCGCCGCCATCGAACCCAACGCGCCGCTACCCGGAGAGGTAGAGGGCGGAATGCCCGGTGGTAGCCCAAGCGGGGAAGAGCCGGGAGGCAGACCGGGTGGAGGAGTGGGTACAAGCCCTGGGATGCCAACGGCCCCCCCAATGGGAGCCACATACCCCGATGGGCGCGCAATTTTCATCTCCCGCCCGCACAAGCTCATGCCATTGAAAAGCTCAAGTGCCGTCGTGCAGAGGGCTTCCGATGAGAACTCAACAAAGGCGAACTAGATGAGGACAGAGGGAGGGCGCGCACGTAGGTCAGATTGGCACGGGGAGTCGCGCGCCCCTGTGTCACGCGCCCCTGTGCATGCTCAAGCTGTGCTATGGCGGAGTGACTCGAGCATCTCGGCCTACGGCCGAGGAGGTTGCATGACACATTCCCACCTTGCCGTTTGCATCGACGCGCGCCTCCAGCACAGGCGGAAGACCATTCGTCGAAACCGTCTTCAGGGGTTCCGTGAAGAGTTCCTTAAGCATGGGTGGAGTGACCATGCCGACAGCGAGATTGCCTATGTAGAGCTCGCGCTGCTTCTTCGTTTCCTATGGTGTGAAGATGTGGGGGATGGTTCGATGTTGCAAAGGCCAGGGAGAAAAACAGCACGGTATCCGAGCAAGAACGAGAGGCAGAGGGCAGGAAAAGCTCTCGATGGCACTGCCAGCAAGCCTCCCGAGTGCGACACGTGGCGCACCACATGCGCCACGCCGGTTGCCTCGCTCACCTGCGTCACTCCAGGAGCCCTCTCCACTGGACCTCCTCCTGGCGTGATGCCGAACTTTGCGAGCAGTTCAGGAGGCGGTTTCAGCATGATCACAGGTTGGGCAGGA
The DNA here is from genome assembly GCA_018136815.1 of Isochrysis galbana. NCBI lineage: Eukaryota > Haptophyta > Isochrysidales > Isochrysidaceae > Isochrysis > Isochrysis galbana. The sequence goes on along the minus strand of CM030939.1, from coordinate 3,215,066 downwards.
GGCAAGTAGCCTGCGTGCACAACGAGCGCAAGACAGCTCAGGCCAGAGAGAAAGCCCAGTGAACCGCACTTGCGATGTGAAGGTGGCGCTAGGAGACCACATAAACTCTGAATCTGCTTGAAAGTTGGTGAAGCGAGAGGCCTTCGCCCACTCTCGCCGCAAGCGTATCACAACTCACCGTTGGGGTGCCCAATTTTGAGCTGCCGTCCAGCCAGATCGATGCCGTTGAACAGCATGGCTGTTTCGGCAAGCTGTTCGTCACGAAACTCGACGAACGCAAACTGCCCTCCACCAGCCATCTGCGCGTTAAGAACTGGGGGCCCAAGCACAGGGTTGAAACCTTCGCAGGCGGAAACCAGGTGGGCGAAAAGTTCCTGAGTAGTAGTTGGGGGGGGGGATAAACTCGTCGTACATGCGCAAGGGCTGCAGCCCTTGCTACCACACCCACACATGGCATTCGCCGATACAGGCACTTATCCCGAACAGACGTCCGGGTCCAAGCCCGACCGTTGAACATTCACCTTGAGCATGGGCTCCGTTGCAGTCGGCGGGAGGTTTCCAATGTAGAGCTCACGCTGCTTCTTCGAACCCGCGAGCGCCGTGGTGGGCACCGTGTGCATGTTTGCGAAGGCGGCTTGTTGCTGCATAAGTAGTGCGGCATTCTCCGGGTTGGAGCCCTTATCATCCCACCCACGTCGCCGCCGAGGCCGTTCACGCTCCGGCGAATCGTCTGCATCACGCGAGCGGCGGCTGTCCGCTGAGGTCCGGGGGGTTGCAGAGGAGGTAAGTCAGTCTCATGAGCTCTCCATGTGAGATGGAGCCAGATATATGGGTGCGCTGGGCCGTCTAGCATCTGACTCGAGACCATTATACAAGCCATACGGTGCTAGGAGGTGGGCGCAGAGGATGCTCACAGCTGCGGCGGAAGTCTCCGCGCTCAGCGCCACCGCGACGGTCATCATCACGGCGGCGTTCGTAGCGATCACGCGAGTCGCCTCGCCGACCCCGGTCATACCTATGCGGACCAATGAGGGGAGATGCCGGCTGAAATGAGACTCTCTCCCGCGAGGCGCCGAGCGACCGCTCGCCGCTCGCGCCAGCACAGGCGCGCATTGTGACTCCCCCTCCCCCTCCCTTTGGGTCGTGAAGAGCTTTGGCGGCGCACGGTGATGTGAAGGTCGTTACGATTGCAGGCTAGCGCGCACCGGTCGTAGTCCCTCTCTCGCCTGTCATAGTCCCTGTCTCGCCGGTCGTGGTCGCGGTCGCGGGAGCGCTCACGGGAGCGGTCTCTGCGTGAGCTGCTGCGGCGCCGCTCGTCATCGATTGGCGGCGGTGGCGGCGCGGACTCGCTCATAGCACGAGGAGCAGATGAGATGTGCGTGCGTGCGTCTGTGTGTGGTTGGTGGTGGGGGTGGTGGGCGGGAGGGAAGGGGGGGTGGGTGGGGGGCAAGAAGCGAGGGGGAAGGGGTTTGGCAGCGCGGCGAGGAGCGACGGCGGGGGGAAGTGGGGGGGGGGGGGGGGGGGGGGGCGAGGGAGGGAAGCCCTGGGAGGGGGGGGGGGCACGCGCGGGGGGGGAGGAGGAGGGGGAGAGAGCCTGCCGCCCTGGCGTGGCCCGTCTGGGGATACCGGGGGGGGGGCCGAGGGAGGAAGGGAGACAGAAGACCTCTTGCGAGAGCGACTCAGTGGTCTTTTAAGTGTAGTTGGGCGGGAGGCGGGAAGCGTCTCCCCCCCGCCCTTCTCCAGCCTCTTTCCGCTCGATGCCGCGCGGCGCCCGTGCGTGACACCGCCGCACACACTTCCTCTCCCTCCCTCCCTGCCTGCCTCCCTGCTTCGTTCGCTTCCTCTCTCCCTCCCGTTCCCTCCCGCTCCCTCCCTCCCTGGCCTCTATCTTACCCGGGCAAAGGCAAAGAGTGGGAAGGTGGCTGCGCCAACAGTACGCTCTCACACAGATGCTGCGTCCCTCAGACGCGAGCGGCCTAGTGAGCAGCATGCGGGGGGAGCGGCAGCACCTCTCGCCGGCGGTCGGCCTCGCGCTCTCTGGAAGCGGCTCCTTCGTGCTCTCACGCCTCTACGAGCTCGAGCCGCTCGCACTGAGCGATGGCGCCAAGCTAACTGATGGGACCGTGTGGAGAGGGACACCTAGCTGCCGGCTCGCAAGGGCTCTCTTCTACCGTGTGGAACCGGACGAGCCGCTGCGCCCGAGCACAAATCGCTCGCTGCCGTCTGCACACCTCTCTCCCTCGCTCGCCGCCCACGTCGTCGCTCTCGCGGATGCTGGACTTGGCTCAGATGGCGCAGTGCACATGGCACTCCGCGGCGCTGTGTGCAGCGAGACCGGCCAGACCCTCCCGGCGCTTGCGCGTGAGACCGGCGTCACAATCGCGAGGTTTGAGCGGCTCGTAGAGGCTGTACGCGAGGCGGATTTAGAGGCCGAGGGAGCTGAGGGCCGCTTGAACGCGCCCACTGCTGCATGGCCCCTGCGTGGCACCGCGATGCTGCTACGTCACATGTGGCTCCGCACGTCGCCGCGCGGCAAAGCGGCGCTGTGGCCGTATCTGCGCGTCCTACACGTTGAATATGGCGGAGTGCTTACAGACTGCGCATTGGCACGACCCGGCTGGGCCGAGGCGCTTGCCAACCCGAGTATGCCGGCGCCGACGGACTTTGTGAACGACCAGTTGCCACAGGAGACCATGCAGCCCACCTCTGCGTTGCGTGCTGTCATGAGTATCTTCCGAACGCGGAAGTGCTCTGGGAATTCTGGGCACAGGCAATCGGTCGCCGCCGACAACTTTGCTCTCTCTGTCGAGGTGGTAGCTGCCGCAGCCGCGTTGAGCGCCGGAGACTGTCCGCCGTTGCAGGAGCAGAAGGTCGGACCGTGCGAGGGCGCGCCCGCGGTGGCCGATTGTGCGGAACTCACGTTGCGCGAGCTCTTCAATCTGCTCCTATGGTCACGCGACGCACAGGCGTTCGAGCCCATGCGTCTCCCGAGCAGTGCCGATGCTAGACTTAGAGAGTTCTACTCACCCGGTGGTGGCGCCATGACGGCGCGCGCGGCAGCGGTGTGGATGGAGATTGTGAGCGACTTGCCAGGAGTGACATACCTAGAGACGTGCAAGCACCCTGGAGGCCAACGTACTCCTTCGGAAGCCTCGCCGAGCACGAGAACTCGCACCAGTCCATCTTTGCGTTATGAGATGCGGCCCAGCGGTGAGAACATCCTGGCAGCTGCGGGAGTGCTGCTCGGAGTTCGCACGCCCACCGCAGCAGCCTTGCAAGAGCTCTGGCTTAAACGGGAGCCCTTGCGCAAGGTGGAATTTCGCCGCGTGGTTGGCATCGACGACCGGCTCCAGATTCGCGAATCGGGCGCCTTGAGGCTAGAACTTGTGCTGTCTTCTGGCCGGAACCACGCGTACGCCGTACACCACGCAAAGCGACCTCCGTGGCTGCACGCAGCGGCAGAGATCGTCGCCAAATCTTGGTCTGCGGAGTTTGAAGGGAGCATCACTACCAATGAAGACACAGCGCCTGCCTCGATGGGCGGAACGCGCAATGCGCGCGGCGTTCTACTTGGGGCTTTGCGGCCTGCGTTGCTGCAGCCTCTCCTGCAAATCTCAGCGTCGGAGATGCATCGACTTGCACCACTCGGAGATGGGGCCGGACCGCTTAACAACCGCAAGGCCGCCTTGCGGGCGTGGCAGCGGCGAGAGCGGCTAATGCTGTTGTGCACGAACCCAACGGAGCCATCTGCGGTTGCGGCGAGCATCCGGCGACTTTTGAGCATGCAGGCACTCGCTGCGGGACGGCAGGACCCCATACCATCCCAGTGGGGCCACGAGCCCCATTCTTGTCGGCCGACGCTGCATGAGGGTGCTATGAGACACCTGCAAAGCACGGGCAGGCGGCTCGGTAGTGGCAGTATAGACTCCACCGCCGTCCAGCCAGGAGTTCCGGTGGAGGATGTTTTCACTATCGCTCGGGTGTTGCGCCAGCCTTGGGCGTTAGGTGGGCGCTCATTGGCTGATGACGAGGTGGTCGATCTAGCGAATACTCTGGCTCCCTTAATGTATGACTTGGACGAGCCATCTTCGTTGAGCGATTGCCATCCTCTTCCGTTCAAAGCGGAGGGGAAACTCGAGAGACTTACCCACCTCCAAGCTGCCCGAGCGGAGCTGGGACTCGCGATCATGAAGCTTCCATCGCTCGCAGCCTGCCTCGCCTCGTCGATGCCACACAAGACGGGCTTTTCAGTGCTCATTGGGGCGGTGCGAGCATCACCTCTCACGGCTCTCCGATTAGGCGCGCGAGGCTTGCTGCGCACTCGTTTCCGGCGGCACTAACATACTGGAGAAGGACAATGAGGGTAGAAGCACGGTTTGATGTATTCTCTTCGACGGCTTTCTTCTCCTGCAATACTCCTCGAACGATGGGCTGCAACGAGGTCCTAGAACTTTTCATCCGATTGCCATATACAGGTTGCACCTCCCCATTCATGTACCGGTACCTGACCCAAAATGGTACACATCAAGAAGCCACAGCCTTCAATCTAGTGGCCATTAGCTATGCACTTCTGCTCTATGTTCCGCCCCTCCATCGCGCGAGCGCAGGGCACACATCCACAAACCTTTGGGCATGATCATCACATTCGCAGTTGATTCCCAAATCAGTGTTGCGCAGTACGTCCTCTCCCATAAATATAGAATTCGGTGTGAGCGCGGCACCCGGATTCCGGACTCTCGCCTTTATGACTCGCGTGTCGACGCTTAATTCCTAGCTGCAACAGTTGCTCGGCGCGCTTTGCGCTCCGCACCTACCTTTACCTGAGTACGTCTATGTGCGCGTATGCTTGTGTGTGGAGCGCCCTAGCCGCGGCCGAGCCATGGTGTGTGCCACCGAATGTCCTCCACCTCGCATTCGTGATTGTTTTTTCTCGCCTGAAGGGGTAGCTCAAAAAAAAACTTTTAATATTCTCGCCTCGCGCGCGGCACTGAGGTTCACTTTCGTAGCCACGCCCCTTCCCTTCTCACTCCCTCACTTCCCGCCTTGCGGCATCTCCCCCGGTGCTCTACTTAGGGGCTCAGGTTGTTGGGGAGGTTGGGCTGGGCGGGGTGCACCTGTCCTCAGCGAGTGTTCTCGCCTTCCTTCTGTGTCACTAGGTGACCTATTTCTTTTTTAATGTTAAGCGGGTGTCGTGTCGTCTTTGGAGCTTGTGTTGTCGCGCGGTGAGCTTGCGCCCCAGCCCCAAGTAGGCCTTGGGGCGGGGTATAATAATAAAAAATAAAATAATTAATGTTATATCCTAGCCAACCCCACTAGCTAATTGGACACAACTTTTCCGTCCCGGAATCCCGCCATGCCTGACGAGCCAGGTGTCCGGGTGCTACCGGGGGGAGGGGGCACCGCCCCCTCCCCTCGATATTTGTCCTCCCCCCAGTGCACGCACCGACCCCGCGCACCCCAGCGCGTCCTCTCCTCGAGTCCACGCTGGGGGAAAACCCCTTTCGGGTAAAAGCAACGCAGGGGGGGGGGGGCACTCGTGAGATAGGGGCCCAGAAGCGCTAATCTCCCTCGCTAGTGCGAGTGGCCACGGCGAGCCGCGGCCCTTCCCTCCTGGCTCTGGCGCCCCCGTCTTCTCTTACCCAAACGGGGCGAGAAGACACGTTTCTGCCGGAGGGGAGAGCTGCCGCTCCCCCCTCCCCTCCCTCTTCCCTTTTCCTCCTCTCTTCCCTGCGGCGGGGGCCCATGGCGCGCGCCTGCGGCCCCTCGCTCAGGTCCCCAGATGGCCTGCAGGGCCTGGGAGCACAGCTCAGGGGGCAGGTGAGGCTGGGGCATGGCCCTGGCCCCTCCTGCCTCTCCCTCGCTGTCGCTCCGAGCCCCTGCGGGTCGACTGGAGCTGGCTGGGGGGTCCTGAACAGGGGGGCCCAGGGGGAGGAGGGGCTGGTCAGAGGAATGGGCAGGCCACGACGGGCCAGGGCGGGCGAGTCAGGCGGGCCTGTGGGGAGAGGAATGGGTCAGCAGGGCTGTGTGCTCCTGGCAAGCCATCAGGCGTGCCAGGAGAGTGGGCGGATCCTCCCCCATGGCAGGGGAGGAGTGGAGAGAGAGGGGGGCTCGTGCCCCCCCATGGGCGAACTAAGTATAAACTTAGTTCCCTTGGGGCGGGGTATAGGTGCGTCTTAGGCAAGTCGTTCGGCAAGGCCGAGCGCTTCCGCCACTTGGCTTAGGGTGATCCTCATTCTTAGTCTACCTTTTTGGTTTTCTGTGAAGATGGGGGTACTAAGCTCCAGCGGGGTTTTGATTTTAGGTTTCCTTCCTTGGGCGCGGCCTTTCTTTCCGGTTCGCGCTGAGCTATGGAGGCTCGGCAGGGCGCGTCCTCTCACCAAGCGTAGCGAATCTTATGAGCGTGGCTTCTAAGGTTGGTATGTAGTGAACGCCAACCTATTTTTATAAAGTAGGGGTCATGCGGGGCTCGCGCCCCCCTCCCTGCATCGCAGACACCCCCAGGGTGGGCCTGCGCACTCATCCTCAGCCCCTGCCAGCTGCCAGCTGGCAGGGGCTGAGCGCTGACAGCTGACACCACACTTGTCTAGACGTCTAGACTCTGCTCGCCGCGCGCGCACCGCGCGCCGCACGCCTTCGCCTGCACTGGTCCCACATCGTACTGACACACCCCCTTCACCACTTAGCACAGACCAATCGAGCCGCTAGGAAGGCACCCAGGGCCAGCGGGGCCAGCAAGGGAGAGGCAGGGGGCAGGGGGGGCCAGGGGCACAGAATAAAAATAATTACAACTGGGAATATCGGCGGCTGCACTGAGCCGCTGGCCGATGCCGCACGCCGACGCAGGTGAAGACGCAGGTGAAGATGTCCCAGCAGGCCCTGCAGAGACCCCGGCAGAGCCCGGGGCGGGCGGGCGGGTCATCTGAGCGCCCCGGCTTGCATTAATGGTCATGTCTCGGGCCTAGGCTCCTTCAGACGGCGAAGGGGTAGCGTTGCGCACTCCCGGGGTTGCTGGAGTGCTGCAGCGGCAAACTGCGAGGATGCTGCTGAGGCCGTAGAGGTCGCCAGTCGAGCGCCCGAAGTCAGTGGTGTCGCAGATTTGGCAACCAATGGTGAGTCAGGCGCTCTCCGGCTGGGCTCCTTCAGAAGGCGAAGGCTTAGCGTCACGCATTCCCAGTGTTGCGGGAGTGGTGCAGCTTGCGAGAGTGCTGCAGCGACGAACGGCCCGGATGCTGCCGGGGCAGCAGAGGTGGCCCTTTGCACGCCCGACTTCAGCAGTGGCGCAGAAACGCCGAGCACAGCTCAGGGGGCAGGTGAGGCTGGGGCATGGCCCTGGCCCCTCCTGCCTCTCCCTCGCTGGCGCTCCGAGCCCCTGCGGGTCGACTGGAGCTGGCTGGGGGGTCCTGAACAGGGGGGCCCAGGGGGAGGAGGGGCTGGTCAGAGGGATGGGCTGGCCACGACAGGCCAGGGCGGGCGAATCAGGCGTGCCTGTGGGGAGAGGGATGGGTCAGCATGGCAGTGTGCTCCTGGCAGGCCATCAGGCGTGCCAGGAGAGTGGGTGGTTCCTCCCCCATGGCAGGGGAGGAGTGGAGAGAGAGGGGGGCTCGTGCCCCCCCATGGGCGAACTAAGTATAAACTTAGTTGGGGAGGGGGGGTTGGAGCAATGGGCTGGTCACGAGGGGCCAGGATGGGCGAATGGGGCGAGCCTGTGGGGAAGAGAGTGGGTCAGTAGGGCAGTGGCCTCCTGGCAAGCCATCAGGCATGCCAGGAGGATGGGTGGTTCCTCCCCCATGGCAGGGGAGGAGTGGAGAGAGGGGGGGGCTCGTGCCCCCCCATGGGTCAACCAAGTATAAACTTAGTTGCCCCTGGGGGAACCGAGGGCCCCCTCAGAGGGGGAGGTCTTTTAGCGGGATCCTACTACGAGCTTCCGCTAGTTCTTTTTGTGTCAAAGCTAGCGCTCTGACGTTAGCTTTTCGTCTGGTCCTTGCCTCGCGAGCCGGACGGCTTCAGGCTCTCGCGGCCTTCAGCTCCAGGGCGGATTGGATCGAGGGTCGCGCTCTAGCCGCAGTTTCTTCCCTCAGGAAGGTGGCTATGTGGTCTTTCGCGTCTTATGCCCTGGCTAGAGGGCGGTTCGGCTGCGCGGCTTCCGCCATGATCTCGTCGGCCGGCGGGGCGGGAGAAGAGGAGGGGCGCGTCCGGCGCGCTCCATGACCATATCGTTTTAACGATAGTTGACAGAGGATGGGTAAAAGCGCATCCTTGCTTCAAGTGCTCTAAGATGGAGTCTGATAGAAAAGATGACGAAGTGCGCTCTCCCTAGGCCTTTTGAGCCGCTGCACAGGGAATGAGATGGGAATTTTATCCTCGCAATGCTGCACGAAATACACCGACAGCGGCGGCGGTACAGGCTATGGTGATAGCAATGCCAATGAGAGGCACAGAATCAAAGTTGGGGCTCGCATATGGCAATTTCATCGTATTTGATGTCTTGAGTTTTCCACGCTCCGAGGCACACGAATCGGCTGCACTCATTGAGTGCGAAATGTACGCTGGTATTACGCCAGCGGCCCGAATAGTCTTGATCATGAACCTGCAGTAGTGTGCATAGGTAGAAGAGTGTAAGGGAGCAGGAGAAGATGGCATAGAGCAACTGCGAATGAGATCAACAGGCTCGAGAAGTCTTAGCTTTTTCGCGGGCAACATTCCACCGTCCTCGGCCGAAAGGCAAGCCCGCTTATCACCCCTCCTGCGCCGCCCGCCTAAAACCTACCTAAGCACTGCAGCTTCACGGCAAGGTTCCACACGAAGGGCGACGTGTGAATCTGGGCGAATGAGGAAGAGGCATTGACCTCGAACACCCATCGCTTCAGCAGCGGCCGTGTCGGACGAAGGAAACACAAATGCGCAATTCAATATCGGGGCGGCTTGGAGGAGCTGAGATAGGCAGGCATGGACGACGATCGAGTCATAAAGAGTGAATAGGTCATGGGAGATGGGGTAAGCGGGGCAACAGTACGAGTCGAGCAGACGGCAACGCCATAAACAAAGTGTGAAATAAGAGATCAGTAGAGAGATGGGGAAATTGCCTTCAGAAGCGGCATGACCGACTCTCAGATCCGTGCGGCGAGGAGGGGTGAGCGGAGCCTCACCTCTCGTGCAGCAAGCGTCAGCTGAACGACAGGCCTCACAATGACATCGCGCAGGTGAATTTCTTGCGACTGGTTTTCTTCTGGCGACCCTTCAAAGAACAGCACAACCCAACCAAGCGCGTAGGGATAAAGGCTGTGTTGTTCCAAGGGCTTCCCATTGGCATGGTCGGCTGTGATGGGAGGCGGCAAAGTCAGATTCGGCGTACGGTCACCGGCCCGAACGCGCGGGCTGAGCCAGCGGAACAGATTCTGTCGGCGGCGATACCCACCAAAGGGGAAGATGCGAGAAGCGGGCACAGGGATCGGTGGTGGACGCTCCCAATGCTCGGATACTCCTGAGCATCCAGCGTATGAGTGGACCTGTCGACAAGGCGTGAGACGAGATGATGAGCGACCACACCCTAGACTGAGGTGCACTGCCACGCCATTCACAAAGAACGGGAAATTCCGGCTCCATACTTGTTGCGAGAGAGTCCGAACGAGCGGGCCATGGATAGCGGTAAGGCGCGCAATCAGTCTCTGGGCACGTCCTCGCGCCCAGTACAAGAAAGGCGAGCGTGAGGAGGAGATATGTGCGGCGCGTTCAATGGCAGATAGAATGCGCGCATCGACGCCTCGCCGTTCTTCCTCATACCTAAGGCAATGACGGAACACTCAAACCGTGAGATGGCGAGTGGGCCTGGTCCAATCCCGGTGGGGCAGGTGTAAGAGCCATAGGTAAGCGGTGCTTTGTAGGTGTGCATGCGTGAGAGTGGGGGGTGGCTTGCTGCACGCCAGGTAGGCGACGCCTAGTCAAACTAGTCGATGGGATCCTTACGTGTTCAGCAGTGGCTCTGGATCAACAAGCTGTCCCTTGATCGCCATGGCAAGCTTCCAGCAAAGGTTCGTCGCGTCCTGCATTCCCATATTCATTCCCTGCCCACCAAGGGGGGAATGGCAATGGCAGGCGTCGCCGCAGAGGAAGATCCGCCCAGAGCGGTAATGCTCTGCCATGCGCGAAGAGACCCGAAAGGAAGTGCACCACTGCACACTGTTTGGGAGGATCGTGGTCGTAGGCGAGCCGAAGCCGCGACACCTGGCATCAGCGAGGGCGTCGGATGGGGCGGGAAGGCGCGCAGCAGATTCGCCCAAGCGGCGAGGTCCACTTCTTAGGCTTGAAAGCTCACTAAAAGCACTCTCCGGGAGATGGGCCTGACCTCAGGTGGTGGATAGAACACGGACCTGGCTATGTCAATGACCTCCTCGGGGGTGATCTCGCGCATCAGATGATTGCCGTGCTTGTCTCTCTGACCATTGTAGAAGCTTTCGCATTGCTTGGGTGAGAGGTCAATGATGACAAGCGCAGAGTAGGGCGGATCATTTGGCTGCAGGATGCTGAACACGAAGCCGGCCTCGTCCCCATCACCGTCCGAGAAGATGATAACGCCCCGTTCAGTCATTTCTCGAGCGACGCCCGAGAATGATGCGTGAAGGGCGAGGAAGCCCTCCGACATGGTCTCGCCATCAAAGCGGATATTGAGCGTCTTGCGCACCGTGGAGTGTGCGCCGTCGCACCCAATCAGGAACTTGCAGCGCACAGTTGACAGGACGCCATCCGTCTCAATTGTGACGAGTACACTGGCACCATCCTGAGCGTGCTTCGCAGAGACCAGCCGCGTCGAGCGAAGTGCGTGCATCTGGCCAGTCTCGTCGAGCTTCCGATTGAGGTACTTGGAGAGGTTCTGCTCCGTCTTCCACTGCTGCTGCGCCCACAGGCCCTCTCCCGCAAAGTCGGAGTGTCCTTGCGCGTCGACAGCGAGGACAAGCTTGACCCTGCTATCTCCCCTCTCCTCACGATCGGCTCGCAGACTCTCGTAGAGCGAGAGGCCTCGGAGAAGGCACGATGCCGCCTGCTGCTCATCGACGACGTGTGCAGGCAGAAGCTCGAGTGTACGGTGGTGGGTGATCGAGCTCTTGGTCTGGGTGGACGGCGCGGCGAGAGCGTCGATGAGAAGCACGCGCACGCCGCGATCTACCAGGCCGACTGCCGCAGTGAGACCCACGGGCCCCGCGCCCACCACGAGCACGTCCACCTCGTGATCCGCCATCCTCCTCCTATCTCTGCCCCTCTCTCTACCCCATCCTTCCATCCTTCCCTCCGGCTTTTTCTTCTCTCATCTCTCTTTCTTCTGATCGATCTTCCCGCGCGTCTACCGCTCACGCACCCCCTCCCTCCACCCCCCTCTTATTCTCTCTCTTCTGATTCCCATTCCTTGTCTCTCTCCCTCTCCTGCTCCGTCCCTCTCCCTCCCTCCCTTTGCTGCTCTATTCCATCTTCTTCCCATCCCATCAGATCTCTCTCCCTCTCTCAAATATCACCTCCCGCTCCCCCCGCGGATCGACAGCAGAGACAGTAGCACAGAATTCCCCCGCTCTTTCCTTTCCTATACCCCCACGACTCTCTCTCTCTCCCCCCCCCTCTCTCTCTCTCTCTCTCTCTCTCTCTCTCGTCGCAATCACATCGGCATCGCTCCACACCGAGCCCCCCCCCGGTATCGCCCGTCCGCCTCAGACCCTCCTCCACCCGAGGCCCTACTTTACGCCCTACGCAGCTCGGACAGTGGCTCTCGCTTTTGTACTCGGAAAGCTACTGGACGGCGGCAACCAACGAGGCCGTGGCGTCATTAGGCGTGGAAGAAGATTTCGACGCTTTTGACGAGGCGGCGGGCTTGGGAGGTGTAGGCGAGGGCATCGCAGCGGCGACCGTGGCCGGCTCGGGACGTTGGCTGGTTGGCTGGCTCGGGCGCTCGGGCCTAGAGGGTGCAACCTCAGGTTTGGTTGTTTTTTTGGCAAGTGCCCCCCGTGTGGACGGTATAAGTTCTACTTGAAGGACCCCCTTATTCAGATACAGACTTGCAGTATGCGGTTTGACCGCAGAAAAGGGGACATCGCAGCCAGTCCCGCCGAACGAACACCGAATCTTTTTTTGTACCAGTACGTAGTAAGTATTCCATATGTCACCGGTGACATATCAGATGATGATGCCTAAAGACTTCTCGTTTGAACTTTATAAAAAATGCAATGATGCCATTGGCGCCAAAGAGTGGACATTGGCAATTAGAATTAACTTTAACTTTAAGCGTACACGGGTAGTTGGCGGTGTCGACGCCTGTCAGTTTGGGTCGGTGTCCTCCGGGAGGACGCGCGCGCGTGCACCGCCGATCAACCTCCAAAAAACTTTTGGAGCGAGGAGGTGATGCCAACACGACCAACACTCGGTGGTGTGCACGCACGACCTCTGGCCAGAAAAGAGTTATGTCCGACCTCTTTCCTCGATACTAACTTTAAACCTGCGCGAGCTAGGGGTGCTGTCGATGCGGTATGTTTACAGGCCGACACCCCGAGCGACACACGAATGCCGCGAAAACGCGGAGATACTTGAAAAAGACGCGAGAAGAGGGAGCCGAGACCTCCCAGGGGCACGAAGTGTCACATGCAACAGGCGTTTACGTTTGTTTTGCCACAGGAACACCACACCAGCAGGTCTGCCCCAGCCCACCCCCTGCACTTGGCCCGTTGTAGTGCACGCGGCCCCCCCCCCGATACCAAAGACAAAGGAATGAAGGGGGTGGTGTAAGGGAGTGAGTAAACTGGGGTATAGGCGATGTCTTGAGTGAGTACCGTGAGTACGTGGACTGTATAGCTAGCGTGAGTAGCCCGAATCTTCAGATGTTATTATTATCAAACTGATGCCGGGCGCGCTGCGTGCCCGATTTCGACGATCCATCAGGATGGGGGGCCCCTCCAGACACCAAATGCACAGGGACCACCCACACAGCCACGCCAATCGTGCAGGCCGCGCGCCGAATCCTCGTCGCAGTCAGCCATTTGTAGATCCCTTTGAATGTTGACGTCTGACGTAGCCGAGGGAGCGCCGCCGCCGCCGCCGCCCCCACTTACTGGCCCGTCGCCGCCGCCGCTTTTGCCGATGTTTACTTAAGTCTGACTGGCGGACTGCCAGCGGCTCTCTGTCTCAGCTGCCCACCGGAGGTTGACTGACGCCGCGTCGGCTCCACGGTGTACAGCTCTACTTGACGTTTACGTCAAGTATTGCGAAGACCTTGGTGTGCTTCTTCGCTTCTCGAGCTCCGCGTGCCCGGAGTGCTTTCGTTGCGCCGTCGCGCGTCATCAACAGTATAAATTAATTTTCAATGCCACCTGCCAAGGCCACCACCCAGCGGCAAACAATGATTTCTGCTCTGGGTGGTGGGTTCCCGCGAGATGCGCTATGAGGCGCTCTAGCAGGATCTTGGGCTTTCCTGCCCGCCGCAGCGTAGAGCGCCACGACGAGGCCCGTCCTGGGGCCACCCACGGGTCTCGCCTCATCGATCAATGCCGGATCTGGCACTGTCAGAGAGAGGATGGCCGCGTAGGCAGCCTCGACGCGGAGGCTCGTCAGCCACGCGTGGACGGCCGCGCCGGTGAGCTGAGCCTAGTTCTCGATGCCGAGTTCGAGAGAGGGTGAATCCTGCGAGGGGCGGGTCGGGATGGTCGGGGTGGGGCCTCTGGTAGCCAGGGTAGCCGCGTGCGCGCGCTGTGAGGAGCTGGGTGGGCTGCGCGGGCAATGATGCCAGAGGGTCAGAGGGTGGTCGGACTGTCGGCAGCCCGACACGGCGCTGCATCGGGCGGGAATCAAATGCCGAATGTAGCTTAGATCTAAAGGAACCGATCCCCCCGCGGGCGCGACCGCCAATTCTTTACGGGTAGAGCGTGAGTGCGCGTGACGGAGGGGGGGAGAGGGGGGGCCGATCGCACCATTTCTTGGCGAAGATTTTCGTCGCGTCAGGTAGCCCCCCCCGGAGCTTTTTTATTGGGCACCGCGCCACGGTCAAAAAATGCAGCCCAACCCTTACTAATAGTTAAAAAGCCCCTGTTTGACCGCCCTACCTGAGAGCTGGGGGGCTGGGGTTGACGCCGTAGGGAGCGGTGGAGACTTGTCGAGGCGGAAGCGCCAATTTTGGCGCTTCGGCAGTAAGGAGTTAAGAGATAGAAAGCGCACACACGGAAACGTGAACAAGGGGCGACAAGCAGCGGACGGCGGCGTTCAGCTCTGGAAACGGAAGGAGCTAGAAAAAAAAAAGGGGGGGGGGGGGGGACAACCCCGCCCCCCCCGCCGCAGTGGCGAGGCCGTGCCCTCTGCAGCGCCGCGCCGCCACGCGCCAGCGCCTGGGACATCCCGATATATACTCATGGCGTTTATTTAATGGATCCGCGGCGCGCCGCCGAACGAGACCTGGCCGCCTGACATTCCCGAGGGCACTCTGTTCTCTTATAGTGACACAAACATTTATCCTTGGACGGGTGGGCCTCCGTGTGCGAGCAATGGGAGCGGTTGGCCGGAGAAAATAAGAGAGGAGAGAGGGAGGAGGAGGAGGCCGCGCGCCCGCGTGCGGCAATCTCGCGCCTCTCCTCGCGGACCGTCGAGGTTTCTTTTCTAATCTCTGTCTTCTAGGGGGCCCTTTTCTTCTTCTACTCCCTGATCGCCATCTCCCTCTCTCCCTCTCTCTCTCTCGCTCTCGTTTCCCTCTCTTCTTTCTCCCGCGTCCTCTGTCCCGTCCCGTCCCCGCCTCTCTCCCTATGTCTCTTGCCTCATCTCTCTTCTATTCTCTCTTTCTCCCTCTGCCCTCTCTGTCTTTTCGCTACCATCCCCCCCCCCCCCCCCAGCTACTCTCTCTCTCTCCCCTCCCTCCCTCCCCTCCCACCCTCCCTCTTCCGCTCTCTCCCTCCGCTTTCTCTCTTCCCCCCATCCATTCATCCCTCCCCTCTCTCCCTCTCTCTCCTCTCTCTCTCTCCCCCCCCCCCCTCCCCCTTCTCTCCCTCTCTCAGCGATGGCGTCGGCGAACGGATCGGCCGGCACCAAACGAGACAGCGATGGCGCGCCCAAGCCGATGTACCACCGCGACCCTTCAGATTGGGACAAACCGGCCGTCCCGGTCGTCAAGGTGAACCTCCCCACACCGCTCTCCCCCTCCCTCCCTCCCTCTCCCTCCCTCCCTCCCTCTCCCTCCCTCCCTCCCCCCCCCCCCCCCCCCCCCCTCTCTCTCTCTCTCTCTCTCTCTCTCTCTCTCTCTCTCTCTCTCTCTCTCTCTCCCTCCCTCTCCCTCTCCCTCCCCCCCCCTCCCCCCCCCCTCTGTCGGCGCTAAGAGAAGAGAGAGCGGGAGAGGAGGGGGAGAGGAGGGGGAGAGGGGGAAGCTAGCGTTGGGGTGGGGAGGGAGGGGGGAGGGCGGGAGGAGAATGGATGGGAGGAGACGGAGGGAGCGGAAAGGGAGTCGGGAGTGAAAAGGGAGGGTTGGGGGCAGAATGGAGGTGGAGCGAAAGGGAGAGGGAAGGAGAAGGAGTAGGAGTCATGGCGTACGGTAGCGGCAAAGGCAGACCAATAGGCCGAGTGAACGTGATACGGCGCTGCCCCTCGCATTTGAGATGAGCAACCCTCTCTCTCATCACTTCCCCTCGCCTCCATACACCTCGGCATGCGCCCCACTTTGCGCCGGTGGGCCACTGTGCCCCCTCACCTTCCCCCCGGACCCCCTCACAACGAAGGCCTACCGCAACAACGAGTTTCTCAACTCGGGGCACGCACGCCATATCCGCATCCTCTGTGAGTATGAGGAGTCGCTACAGCGGATGCGAGCCGCGGGTATCCGTGCTACCATCATGTTCTTCGGCTCGGCGCGCTCGAAGGACAAGGAGCAGTATGCGGACGCATTCGCCAAGGCCAACGCTGCCATTGCCAAGACCAGTCCCGGATCGGACGACCGTGAGCTCGCAGAGGCCGCGCTCGATCGTCTCAAGAAGGGCGAGTGGATGTGCGAGTACATGGAGAAGATTCGTGAGCTCGCCAAGCGGCTCACTTCGTGGAGCATCGACACCAAGTACCGGCTCAAGAACCAGGTGTGCCCGCCCGGAAGAGACTGTGAGTTCCTCCTTTTGCGCTGCGGCGCCGGCCCTCGCCCCTTGCCTAACCGCCCTGCCGGCTACCGCAGATCTCGGGTGTGTCTCGAAACACAGCAGCGCGCATCAAGCACAAGAAGGAGGCCGCTGCCGGCAAGACGAAGCTGCACTACCTGCCCCACTCCTCGGAAGACTACTCTGCCGCAGAGGTGCACAGTGGCGTCCCCCCGCCCCCCGCCCTTCCCTCCACCCTCACCCGCCGCCCTATGAAAGCTTTTCGCAACCTTCCCACCTCCGCCCCTTTTCTGGGACCCACGGCAGGACGCATCGCCTGGTATCTACGTCTGCACTGGCGGTGGGCCTGGCTTCATGGAAGCCGCCAACCGTGGCGCCTACGACGCTGGAGGCCAGAGCATTGGCATGGGCATCACGCTCCCCTTTGAGCACGGGCTCAATCCGTGAGTCCGCGCCGACCCGTGGTGCTCATTCATCTTGGTCAGACGGCCCTCTGATTTCGAGCGTTGCGCATGGCACATGGCTGCCGCCGCCTATGCACCATGTTCCGGTACCCGCGTCGCATTGTGGGTGCAGTAGGCTCATTACGTGCACGCACACCTCCCCGTAAACGTCGCCACACCTCCCTGTGAACGTCGCCACCCTTGCCCCCATCCCCCTCTTCCTAGCGATCGCCCTCGTTACATCGCCACAGGTATGTCACCCCGTCGCTCGCTTTCGAGTACCACTACTTCTTCACGCGCAAGTTTTGCATGGCATACCACATGCAGGCACTCATCGTAGCCCCCGGTGGGTTTGGAACATTCGACGAACTGTTCGAGCTGATGACGCTCAAGCAGACTGGTGTGCACGCCACTACCTGCGCGCGGAGATCGCGTGGATCTTCCCGCCCGGTCGCTCCTTGCTCGTCAGGGAGTGCGCGGGTGTTGCCTGAGGCTGCCGAGGATTGGGCGCCTCCCGTTGAGGTCATCCCTCTCGGTCATCCGATGGCGGCCTGCAGTCTTACAGCCAACGAACGAGCTTCCGGCTCCGGCGCGCTTTGGGCTGTGTGTGCCCCGGCCTATGGGCACCCTTGTAATATCTCCCTCCCCTTCCTCCCCCGCCCCCCCCCCTCTCCATGCGCGCGTGCGCTTCAGGCAAGATGCAGTCGGAGCTTCCCGTAGTGCTCTTTGGCGAAAAGTACTGGAAGGACGTCATCAACTGGCAAGCCCTTGCCGACTCGGGCACCATCAACCAACGTGACATCGATGAGTTGTGCTTCACAGGTGGGATGGCCATCCCAGGGGCCACTGGGCCGAGAGGGGTTTCCTTGTCCGGAGCGGACCGCGTCGTACATTCTGCCACTGCCCTGACCACTAGCTTGCCGCAACCCCTCCGGCTCATGTCGTGATGAGATCGTGCGTTCAACTGCGCTTCCTGAGACTCACCTGTCTCTGATCCCACGTCTTGCGCTCCTCAAACAGATGATGTAGACGTTGCCTTCGACTTCATCACCAACGCACTCAAGAGTACCTCGGACCCACACTTCGCCGAGTGCGGGCTGCCCGATATGATGCGTTCGGTCAGTAAGGAAGAGGCACTCTACAACTTTGGCGGAGACTAAGGGGTGGGGTGTCAAGGTTTGGACTGTATCCTTCGGGGTGCCATACTGAACTCAAGGCCTACATGGCGAGGATGCTTTGGCACGCCTACCACCGGCCGGGATAACCTATACAAAAGCTAGGGATGCTATTGGTGCCCACTCGGACTAAATCGAGGCACAATCAGAAAGGAAGAGCCGTGTGCGGCGCCCGTCAGCAGCGCAGGGAGAGGGGGTCCGATCTTACCTAACAGAGGCTACTTTGGGCTCCCCATACCGCATCATTTCTATTGCCCGATGTGCGCTTGGCAGACATCCCGAGCGTTGATGGACTCTTGCAAGTCACTCGGAAGCGGTGCCTTGTGCTCCCGCCATGTGGACACTATGCACTCACGCGAACATGTCGTGCCAGGTTGCCTGTTGTTGCGGTGAAGGACCTAGCCGTCGTTGGCGAGGTGGCGCATAACGCGGAATATTACGGGGCGTCCCATTGTTCATGTACGTTCGTGATGATCTACGTTTCAACGGTGACGCCTGATAACTCATCATCGGCGCGTGTCATGTAGTGAATGCTTCATCTAGCTTCTCGTCACCATTGTTGTTCATCATCTCTCGGCAGCCACCATATGTGTAGGCCTGTAATTGCCACATGCATTGGGGATACGCATGCGAGCGAATTGGTTGGATATGATGCTGCCCACGTGAGCTGTGTCGTGCCATGCATGGTCTTTCTCTCTCTTACTTTCATGTCCAAGATGAGCCTTGATTATGAAGGGCCACGGGGTGCTCCTCTGGATCCTCTAAGCTTGTGTTCCGTCAAAAGTGGGTAGCGTGAATCGTGGTCAGGTTTGGTTTTGGTTTTGTTGTGCTATGCCGGTAGGCCTGAATGGATTCGAGTACAACGCAAGTTTATAGCCGCTTGGTTCACTCATGGGTCATGGGGGCGGTACGAACCCCCCCTTGCCTCTCCACTCGCCTCCGCCACAGTGTGGGAGGAACCACCCACGCTCCTAGCACGATAGCGATATAGGAGGTTCACGAATGAAGGAGATGATCCTCATACGACACAGACACGACTTCCTGCTCCTGATTTATACCACTTTGCACACGGGGTGGGGCCCAAAACAGGGGCAACCTCAATTTGCACCTTCTAGAGACAGACCCCGAGGGGGCGGGGGGGACGCGACCTTAGCTAGGAACCATTCGCGCGGGGAGAAACCGCGCGCGGGGGGGGGGGGGGGGCGTCATGAAAGAAAAATGTTCAAGAGGGGGCTCCTAAGAGGGAGTGTCTCCTTAGGGGTGAATCCCTTGGTGTGGCTCTCCCCCTTTCTGTAACAGCGCATGCGCCCATGTGGCAGTGAAAGATGGCGCCGTCGGAGGATTGAACTGCCTTTGGTCGAATGACAAAGAATGATTTATCATCCCCACTTGCCTCGTTCTTGGGCGAGGGCCGTCGACGCCAATGCCAGGCACCCGGCCTCCGCTCGCCTCGCTTAAGGATTTTACTCAATTTGCTGTCGTATCGCCCATTGTTTCAGAGGCGGCCATCTTGGTTCTATGGGCTCTCCTCCAAGCAAGGAGCCATGAGAGGTCCTCGAGCAGATTGCGGAAGGCGCGCGTCCATCTCTCCTCCAAGTTAAACTGCAGCCGAATAGAGGCGCCTCCGACCTGCGCAAGCCAAGGTAGCCAGGATATGACGGGTTGTGATGGGAAAATCAGCCGGCGGCATGAGCCCAAGCACGCATGAAAATGACAACTTTGTATCTAGCGATCGCGCAGACACGTCGACGCAGTAACGATCTAGCAACCAGTGCAGGCGCTTGATTCCTCTTGCCAGCGCCGCACCGTTTCCTCCTCTATAGGATGCGGCGGTTCCGGCGCCACCCCATTCCTGGGCCTGGAAGTCGCAAACGCAAGTAGATCCCTCGTGCACGCAAGCATCATCACGAGTCCCTTGTCGAAACGAGAGGACCCAAAGATCCGCCCTAGATGCGCCGAGCCCGAGCCATGAAGCTCATACAAGACGGCTGGTTCATCAAGCTTGTACGCCTGGGCCAGTAGAGAGATGCTTAGGTTCAGCTAGCCAGCGTGGCGCGGGGGGGTCGTGTTGCCGCTTCGTGAGCCGCGAAGGCGAGCCGCAGCATGCGCACACCTTGGAGTAGGAACCCATCGGGAGCAGCGCGTGCGTGTGGAACCTGGCGCCTGCCTCGCGCGCAAGGGTGACGAGCATGAGCGCCACCTGCCCCAGCGCCGCGTTGATCTCAGCCCAGTCAACCGTCACTCCTGGTAGCCGCCCGAGCCGGAGCGAGTTTATTGTGCCGAACGAGCCAGATGAGCCGATAGAGAAGACATCCTCGCATACGTCCACCCGTTCGAGCCGCTCGAGCTCGCGCTCGCAGTACTCGACGAGCTGGCGCGAGCGTAGCGCCTCCTCTGCCTCGCGCTGGGAAGCGAGCGACATCGCATTCAGTTCCGCGTGCCACGCCTCCTCTTGAGCCTCGTGCTCAGCCTGCAACGTGCGCAGGCGCGATGCCTCTGCCAGCAGTGCAGCGCGCTCGCGTTTAGCAGCGGCAAGCGACGCGTGCAGCTCCTCCACCTCGCGCGCGCGTGCCGCACGCTGCGCCGCGCACTCCTCCTCACTCAACGGTTCGTGCTCCAACTCTGCCTCTCCTGCCTCGATCTCAGCAAAAGCCGCCTGGAGGCTCTCGCGCTCTGCCTGCGCCTCATGCAGCCGCCGGTTCAGCTCGCGCAGCACAGCTGAGGCACACTCCTCGCAGAGTGGCACACCGCAAGGCACGGCCGCGCAGCGCTCGGCGAGGCCGACGAGCCGGTCGACGGTGCGCAATTGCTCATGGATCGACGAGGCCTGCAGCACGGCGCCCTGCCGGCCGCGAGACAGGCTGAGGCTGAGCCCCTCACCAAGCTCGGCCACCGCCGCTCGGTGCGACTGCGGCAGCACAACATACGACTCGCCCAGGATCGAGGGGCGGCCCGCTGGCTCGCCGCCCACTGGCCATCCTGAGAGCGGCTGCCGGCAGCGCTGGCAGTCGAGCATGATAGAAAGGCGCAGCGCGGAAGGAGGAGGGCGGGGGGGGGGGGGGGGGGAAGAGGAAGGGGGCGAGGGGCGAGGCGGCGAGGACGGCTCGCTGCGGCGGCGGCCCTTCGGATGGAAGAGTGTGAAAAGATGCTCTACTCTACTCTACTCCTAGAGGCTGAAGTGACTGGGCTCTTCCCGTTTCCACATTACATAGGAGTACTTTACTCTTGTTACGGGTCCACAACACCTGCGAACTCCTACCTCCTACCTAGACTCAGAACGGCCTGAGCCCTAGATAGAGTGATGGATAGTAAGAGATTGTTAGACCTATCTCGCCCTGGCGGCGTAGGCGTGGAGCTCTTGAAGGAGGAGGATGTCCACCTTGGCTTTGCTCGCCTGGGCGGCGCTGGGCCAGCACCGTATCCCAGGTAGGGCGCCGCTACCGGCGACCGGTGCCGTTCATGTTGTATGAGACGATTGTAGCCGTGCGCACTTGTGGATGAAGCGGCAGTCGGCACCACCGTGGTTTGGGCGAGGCAGAGCGCAGAGCGCCATCGCCGATCGCATCGCCGACCCGGACCCGATATCGCAGGATACACTCTCTCTATAGTCACACGCACGCACATTCACAGATTCACAGTAACGCGCCGCGTGACACTAATAACAATAATAACACAATGCAGAGCGCGCGCAGAGAATTGTGTGCGAGAGAGAGAAACGTTCAAAGGGGGCGCTACGCGCCGGGGAACAATGCCACACACGCGCAAGCAATGTGCAATGTGCAATGTGGGAGTGGGAGTGGGAAGTAAAAAGAGGTTAGAATACATCGTACATCGTCCATTGTCCATTGTCCATTGGACCAATCACCAATCATTGGGGTCATTATCATTATTGGACGTATCCATAATATGTGGTACGTGGGGGGTCCCAAGTGGGGCGCGGTGGCGAGGGTCGCCTGAGG
>CM030939.1:3018298-3193298 GCA_018136815.1 Isochrysis galbana | reverse complement strand
CTGCTCCTTCGCGAATAGATAAATGTTATGCATGAGGTGCTGCCCACAAATACGATTGAGGGGGCTACGCCCGGTGAGGGCTAGCGGAAGGCAGGATCAGCTTGATCCACCCAGTGCTGCCGGTACACGGCAACCTCATCGTCCGAGAGGAGGCACTCATCGAGCATCTTTTCAATGGCCGGGCGGTCCATACCAACCCCAATGAAGACAATTTCCTGCAGAACGGTCGGGCAGGCAGATGGGCGTGCGTGGCCATGCATGCATGTGGGGGGCTCGATCGTAAGGCGTACACGAACTTGGCACCGCTGATCGACTTGCCTTGCTCCCATACGTCTAAGTTACGTGCACCACAGTAGCCTGATGCGCCCACCTGCCTCCGATCGCCAAATTCGCCCGAGAAGTCTTTCTGCATTTCCTCATTCTCCTTAGGCTCCTGAGGCCAGCCTTCAGGTGCGGTGGCCGCCCACCACGTCGCATAGGCCGACAGCTCAAAATGCTTGCCAGCGAGCGCCCAATAGAAGATCTGCGAGTGCGAGTTCGATAGCCAGATAAAGCCCTTGGCTCGGATAAGCGTGGACATGGGTGAGCGGCTCGTGTCGGTGCCCCCGTCAGCCACCGCCGAGGTGCCCGAGGCAGTTGCCTCAGCGGCAGCAGACACGGACGCAGCTGGCGTCGGGCTGTCCTTGAGAGCGTCTGAGAGGGCAAGCGACTCCTGCCGCACTGGGAGCTGCCGGATGACATTCATGAGCCGATGCGGGTGGAACGGCCGTCGTCGCTCATAGCAAAAGGAAGTTATGCCGAACCTCTTGGTCTCGCGGCCTTTTCGGTGGCTATGCTCGTGGTGTCCGTGTTCGTGGTGTCCGTGCTCGTGCGACTTGTCGGTACAACCTTCAGTGCAGCCGACGTCGGAGGTCGCGCCAGTATGGTTATGGCCGTGGCCCTCTGCGGGCTTGTCCGCAGCCTTCTCGGCGTGCCCGTGTCCTGAGCCGTGAGAGTGCAAGTGGTTGACGAGGCGCTTGAGCTCGCCATCCTCATCGAGCTTGGCAACGCCCTCGCCGCCGGCCGCCGCAAGCACGTCAGTGAGCGGGACGATCCCGTTGATGCACGTGTACATCTTGGCGTGCGGGTTGAGCGTCGCGATCTGCACGCATGAGGAGGGAGGTTGGACGTGGGGACACGCTGTGGCAGCTCGGCGGTGGCCCGGAGCATGATGGAAAGGGGGGGGGGGGGGGTGATCTTAATACAGCAAGCGCTCAGTGACGTAGGAGCCAACCTCCCCAGGCACAGATGGATGACAGGCAGTGGCACCCGATGGCATTGGGTCGGTCGAGTAGGGCGTTCACACCGTCTCCTTCAGAAGTGCCATTGTGTCCGGGGTGGCCCGATCCGCCTTGTTAAGGAGGATCACGTCGGCGCATTCGATTTGCTCTACCATCAGATCGACCACCTGCCGGGTGTTGCCCTCAGAATAATCATCTGCGCCCAAGTCCTGCCGCTGGTTGACACGGTTGCGCTTCTCGTATTCACTGAGGAAGTTGCTCGAATCGACAACGGTGACCAATGTGTCAAGACGGGCTCCGTTGAGTTCCTCTGGTGTTGTAGCCATCACCCTCTGGAAGTTCTCGCGGATCTCGCGAGGCTCGGCAACGCCCGATGATTCGACCACGATGTGGTCCCACGGGCGCCCGCGCTCCGCAGCTTTGTCCATCATCTGCGCAATCGACTGAATGAACTCCTCACCAAGCGAGCAGCAGGCGCATCCGTTCTGGAGTTCGATCATGTCCTCCTGCTTCGCCGCACCACCGACCGCGCCCACACCAACCTTGGACGCGACGAGCGACCGGTCGATGTTGATCTGCAAGGGAGGGGACAGGGTGACAAAGCGGGCACAAGGACGCGAGAGGGAAGCCTTGAGAAGCCAGGCGCAGGAATTCGAGGGAGGTTGAGGTGGGAGCAGAGAGAAGGGGAAGGGCCAATTGTGAGACGACAAGATAGTTGGAGGAGAGGGAAGGGTGATCTGTGGGAGAGACGTGGGGAGGTAGAGAGCGGGCTCGTGGGAGGCAGGAAGCAATTAGAGCACTACCCAAATTCGGCGTGGTCATGATGACTGGAATTGGATGGGGGGAAAGGGGGGGGGGAGAGGAGAAAGGGGAAGGAGAGGCGGGATGGGGGTAGGGGGGAAGGAGAGGGGATAGGAGAGAGGTTGACTTCCGCGCGCGCGCGCGCGCGAGAGAGAGAGAGAGAGAGAGAGAGAGAGAGAGAGAGAGAGAGAGCGATGCTCCGCCCAGAGGGAGAGGGGGGGGAGGGGATTGAGGGAGAGGGGAGAAGAGAGAGAGAACGCGCGCGCGCGGCATTGCTCAGAGGGAGAGGGAGAAGGAGGGAGAAATCGAAGACGGTGAGAGAGGGTGGAGTGAGGAAGAGAGGAAGAGAGGACAAGAGGAAGGTCACCTCTGCCACATCGTTCACAATGACTCCGATCGCGAGTCCATGCTTGTGCTCGAGAATGTGCTTGAGGAGCGTGGTCTTGCCCACGCCGAGGAAGCCAGAGAGAAGCGTCACTGGCACGGTCGCCTTCGAGGAGGACGAGGGCTTCGGGCGCTTTGGCTCAGGCGAGGAGGACATCGAGATGAACGAGAGAGAGAAAGAGAGAACGGGGGGGAAGATGCGGAGGGTGGGGCGGGAAAGTACGTGAGAGTGGAGTGGTTGGGAGAGGGAAACGGGGGTCGGGTGAGGCGACGACGAGGGGGATAATTGGGCGAGGAGAGAGGAGAAAAGGATCTCCAGTGGTCGAGGAAGCTGAGCAAGGTCGGCGAGGTGAGCGACCCCGTCGAATTCTCACGGTAAGAGACGGAGAGATGAGAACAAGGCCACGGGAAGAGAAGAGAGCATGGGAGTACGGAGTTACGAGTTCGACGAGGGACGTCGCTGAGCACATAGAGTAGGAGGGAGGTGAATAAGGTGAACGGGAAGAGAGAGAGGCTGGCCGACCGAGACGGCGGGTCTCTCTTAGATAAGAAGCGCGCGAGGGAGAAGAGATACAGGGGGGGGTGATTTGCACACGGGGGACCACCCCGATAGAGAAGATACGACGATGGTAGGTGAATAAACGAGGTGGGTGAGATCGATGAGTAGAGCGGGGGAAAAGGGCGGGGAAGGGTGAGATGATGATGAAGGGGAGGGGGGAGGGGTTGGTCTTCTCGAGGAGGAGAGGGACCTCTCCCCTCTCCCCCCTCTTCCCCCCCGCCCCCCCGCCCCCCCCCCCTCTCTCTCCCCCCCCCCCCCCCCGCCCCCCCCTCTCCTGCCAGGCGGCAGTACAGGGAGAGCCCATCGCCGATGCAACTCTCGGTGCAGAGAGGGGGAAAGGGGGAAGGGGGGGAGGGGGGGACTGCCTGCCCACGCCGGGAAGAGGGCCATTTTAGCCCATTGAAGCTAAACCTACTCGGGTAGTAGGTAGCCAACTCCTAGCACCTAGCACCCCAGTCCTTCCCATTGGCCATTGGTATTTTGTGCACCATGGCTGCCTGCGCCCCCCCCCCATAGGCACTCGGCCATGGCCGGGGAGGGTGCTCAGGCTGCAAGCACACCAACGGCGTCGGTTGCTCACCTTCACAGCCGGGACGGCGTGCGGCCCCCGGGCCTCGGCGGCCTGTCATTCTAAGAGTATACTCAATTCCTAGCTGTGAAAGACAGTGGGCAGGGTCCTAGGTCTAGAAAGACAGAAAATATAGCTGTATTTGGCTTTCCAAAAAAAAACAGTGTAAAACATGGCAAAATACAGATACAGGACACAGGGGGGGGGGCTCTCCCCCTCTTCTCTCTTTTCCCCCCGTTGGAGGGTAACCTCTCTGCGTCGCTCGCCGCACTGCGCCCCCCTTCCCCCCTCCCTGCCCTCGGCCGCCCTCTCCCCCCACGATCAATGAGCCACTCTCTCTTCAACCCCAATCCCACCCGCGCGTCGCGGTCCGCGCGCGCGGTCGTGGAAGATGGCAGCGACACATGCGGCGACGATTCTCCGACGCTGGATAGGCCAGCGCCGGCTGCTGCCGCGCCGCTTGCTTGGGCGGCGCTTCTCAACGGCACAGCGCAGCAGCCTATGCGGTGGATCCGGAATTTATGGATTTGGTCACGCACGCCTCAATGGATGCAGCGACGAGCAGCGGCATGGACACAGTATTCGACCGCTTGTGCGTCTGCGTGACGCCATCCGCTTGCCGCTTGCCGCTCCTGACCCTAAAACAGCTTGGCAAGAATATACGTTGTACGTTGTCCACACCCGAAGTTCGAATCCGGGTGTGGACAACTTGGCAAGAGTAGCGGCACTAACGCTCATTAATATTATTACTCCCTAGAAAGTGGATCACACCAATCATCACTACATTCTGAACTACCTAAAATGTGGTTTGGAGCCATTCTGTAGGACCGGCTTGCTACGCTTCGACTACACTGCTCCCACCATTACGGCGCACTGTGCGTAGAAGTACTAGCTCTCAGCTCGGCAACAGTAGGCAAGCAGATAAGTCGACGGTACCATCCATCCTGCCTTGCTGTAGCGGAACGCAGGGCCATGCCGCTTCTCAAGTGTGCACGCACGCGAGCAAGGTAGCCTCCCAGAGCGGCCACAACAGCAGCATTAGTGCATTGCACGTCGCCGTCTTCGACCGGTACTAGCCAAAGGCTCATTGCCAATTCTCCCTGCTTCATTGTATGGTGCAAAGCTGTATCTCAATCGTCACGTTAGGTAGCCCATACGGGTTGGCACCGGACACGCAGCATCGGCAGCACCCGTTGCCAAACACAGACGGCACGTTGTCGTCGTCGTCCCACTCCTCTGAGAGGTGGATGCACGTTACAGTCCCGTGCTTCCGGTTGGGTCCAATTGCAATACCCAGCGCTGTGAAAAATGGGTCGAAGGCGACGGGGAGCTTGTCCTCATCCAAGAGCAATTCTACAATAACATTTGTCGCAGAGGCAACCACCTGCACCGCACACGATCCCTGGAATCAGGAACGACACCGCATCGCTCGCAATTGTAGGAAAGTGAACAGTAAACTCAATTTCGCAGACGGCTTGCACCCCGAGTGCAGGGTATGGCTCGCACATCTGCGCCGTCGAGGTCATCATCGGCCCCCATGCCGAGACAGTGCAAGTACGGCTTCTCACCTAAGATCTCATCCGGCTCCTCTTCAACGAATCCTAATCTCTTCACCTGTGGAGGAGCCGGTCGCGAACACGTCGTGAGGTAGGGGGGCTGCGTCACCGAACAGCTGCAGGCGCACACCTTGTTCATGGCCTCCGCGGAGAGCTCATCAGAGATGGCCTCGAAAGCCGGCACTGGCTTGATGCGCTGCAACATCTCCGCAGCGTGCGGCGGAAGCCCTGCCGTCCTTGAGTAGCCGAGCGGATCGGTACGCGCATGGTTGTATTGCGCAAAGATCTCCAGCCGGAGCGCGCGCATAAACTCCTCGATCGCCATGTTCTGCTTGAAGGCAGCACGGTGGGGGGAAGAAGGCCTTGGCCCACGCCTGGGCTCTCACGGCAGGCGGGAAAAGGGGGAAGCGGTGGCGCGCGCACCTGGGCGGATAGGTAGTCGGCCGCTTCCTCGGCGGCTCTCGGACGCGAAGCCAGCGCAAGCTCCTCCTGCCGCGTCAGACACAGACCGAGCCGGCTGCACCATGGCTTGGCCATGCTGCTGGTGCTCTCCAAACAGCCACAAGGCGCCCGCGCCCCCTTCCCCCACTTCCCCCACCCCCACCCGCCGGGAAGCAAGGGGGGAAAGCAGAGAGAAGAAACAGGGGGGGAGAGGAGAAAAGGCCGAGGGGGGGGGGGGGGAGAGGAAGTAGCGGTGAGGCAGCCGCGCGGGGAGCGGGGTGGCTTACGTTTATAAGTTACTCATACTACTATGAATAAATTCCGAACTCGCAGGCGAAACGCGAAACTTATTCACAACTCACAATTCGCTCCACCCCAGCGAACAGCGAACAGGGCGAAATTACAAACCTACAGGCAGCGAAAAAGCGAATACAAATGGCGTCTTAGGCCTTTGGGGCCAACGCCATCGCGCACGTCTGCATCCGTTTCTACGTTCGGCTAGCTCTCCGGAGCCCTGAGCTCCCTAGCTGCAGTGATGGTGCATCAGTTCATCAGTTCATCAGCTGACACCAACTTCGAGGCTGACACTGATATCATAGCTAATATAAGCGGACCTCATCAGCTGATATCACCTCAAAGGCCCTGAGCGAGCAGAATATCCGCTGATATCAGTGGCTTTTGTATATTTGCTGCAGCAGATGTAGTCTTATGGGCGTCAAGTGTCAAGTGGCTCAGGTGACAGTGCGGGGGCGATGCGCAGTGAAGAGTACCAGTTCTACTCCCTCCTCCCGTCCGACTTGAATGAACACCAATTTTTTAGCACTTTTTTTTGGATGTAGAAAGCAATACTAATCTTATGATTGGTCGCCATGGAGGGGGGCCTCGCGCCCCCCCCCACTCTCTCGTCTCTCGACTCCCCTCATGGGGGGCGAGAACCATCCACCCCCCTGCGCTGCCTCTTGGCATGTAGGGGTTGGCCCCGGCCAGGTTTTCGCGTCTGACCTACCCAAATTTCTTTCGGAAATTTCGGTCTCCCTTGCCGCACGCACAGAGACCTCCAGCAAGTCGTCCGAGTCCGAGTCGTTCGAGTCTTTACTCGTCACATGGTCGTCCTCGTCCTCGTCGCAGTCCTCGTCGTTCGAGTCGTCGACGACGACTCGAGGCCGCTTGCGCATGCTCCTGCTCATACTCTCCGCGGTGGACACCCCCCCTGTCGTCTCGCCCCTCCACCTCCAGCCCCAGCCCTCACGCCGCCCCACCCCCTCCACTCTCCCGCGCCGACGCCCACCCAGCGCGCCAGCGCCCCGCCCCGTGACCCCAAATTTCGCGCTTGATCCCTTGGCTTCGCGCCCAAGTTTCGGTCAAAAAATTTTTTCTTCGAGCTGACCCAAATTTTGGAAAAAAAATCGCGAAAACCTGGGCGGGGCCAATGTAGGGGTAGGGGGGACTCACCCAGACTGCCTAGACTCTCCCTGAGAGTCGGACACAGATCGCACGCCCTGGCCCGCGTTGGCCTGCTTCTCGCTCCGACCAACCCCTCCCCCCCCTGGGCCCCCCGACAAGGAGCCCCCAGCCAGCTCCTGTCGACCGGCAGGGGCTCGAGAGCCAGCGAGGGCGAGGGAGAGGCAGGAGGGGCCAGGGCCATGCCCCAGCCTCACCTGCCCCCTGAGCTGTGCTCCCAGGCCCCTGCAGGCCTCCTGGGGACCTGAAGAGGGGCCGCAGGCGCGCGCCATGGGCCAGAGCCGCAGGGAAGAGAGGAAGAGAGGAGGAAGAGGGGAGGGGGAGGGGGGAGTGGCAGCTCTTCCCTCCGGCATTTACGTGTCTTCTCGCCCCGTTTGGGTGTTTGGGTAAGAGAAAACGTGGGCACCAGAACCAGGTGGGAAGGGCCGCGGCTCGCCGCGGCCACTCGCCTCGCCGAGAGAGATTAGCGCTTCTGGGCTCCCATTCACGAGTGCCCCCCCCCCCCTGCGTTGTTTTTACCGGAAAGGGGTTATCCCCCAGCGTGGACTCGAGGAGAGGACGTGCACTGGGGGGAGGACAGGAGGACAAATATCGAGGGGAGGGGGCACTGCGGCACTGCCCCCTCCCCCCGGTAGCACTCGGACACCTGGCTCGTCAGGCATGGCGGGATTCCGGGACGGAAAAGTTGTGTCCAATTAGCTGGTGGGGTTGGCTAGGTTATAACATTAATTATTCATTTATTTTTGGATGTAGAAAGTAAAGGGGACTGCGTGTTTTGTTTTCTCCCCGCTCCAAGCTGCAGACAACTGACAACTGATATCATTTATCAGCTCGAGGTGAGCTGATACTGATAGTGATGTAAAAAAACTGATATCAACCTACTTGTATAAGTGGGGGACAATGGGGGCCTCGCGCCCCCCTCACACCATCGCGGACACCCCCCGGGGTGGGCCCGTACAATCAACCCCAGCCCCTGCCCTTTGGCAGGGGCAGGGCACTCAACAATCTGGCCCAGACCCTTCGGGGGCGCGGCCCGCGAGCCGCACTCCCACGCCCGCGCTGGGCCTGCCCTCGAGCTGACTCCCCCTCTGTCCCTGGTCGCCAGGCATACAGGTGTCTCTGGGCGGCTCCCATGGCCAGCGAGGCGAGCGTGGGAGAGGCAGGGGGGCCAGGGGCTGAGCCCCAGCCTCCACTGCCCCCTGAGCTGCCCTTGCTGGCCCCCTGGGAGCCCCCAAAGGGCCCCTGAGAGCAGGCCAGGGCGCGCCGCATGGCGACGCGCCGCAGGGACGACGAAGGGAGAGAGTGGAGAGAGGGAGAGGGGGGATTTGCACCCCCCCCGATGGAGTGCGGTTAGAAACAGGCCCCGTTTGCGTTAGCAAACGGGTAGGGGGCGGCCGGCGACAGGCGGGAGAGAGAAGGGAGCGGCTCAAGCTCGAGGAGAGTATCCTGAAGGTGGCGCAGGCTACTCGACTCGCAGTCGTTTATTTCTCGAGGACCGCTCACGGCGCGAGCTTGAAGGGCCGTTCCTCTTTGTTGACGAGAGGTTCCTCCCCCCCCCCCGGTGCTTTTTCCCGGAGAGTCGGCCGGCGTCGACCGGTCCGCCTCAATGGGTTTTCCCTCATTTTAACTTGTGGGGAGTTAGAATGGGAGCCGGGGGCTTGCGAGGGGGGAGATGTGGAGGGGTGCATAGAGGAGTATGTATCTGTGGCAACAACACGCGCCATGGTGTACGGGCAGGTGCGCTGAGGGCTGTCGTGTTAGTACCGGGCTAGTGAGAGTAGTGGTACTAATGCTCAGTTAGATTATAAAAAAACTGATATCAGTACTGATGCACCATCACCACTGCCTAACTGGCCCTCTGGCCTCTTGCATCTGGGAGCCCCCTCAAGGTTGTTTGCCTCTATCCTCTATTTGGTACCACCTTCCCTCGTCCCCCCCTCCACTCGGCTTGGGAGGGGTGCACGCCCCGCACTCATAGTAGGGTCGCTCCCTCCAGGCGTTCCTCGTTCCTCGTTCCTCCCGTTCCCTCCCCCTTCCCCCGTCAACCGTCAGCTGCACAGCCGCGTGCGTGGTGAGCCGATTATTAAAAGTTTTTTATTGTCAACCGTCAATTCAACGCATTGGATGCCAAAGTAGAGAGTAGAGAGTAGAAAGTAGCACAAAGTCGATTTCGATTTTCAAAATCAGATTTCAGGTTCAGGTATAGGTATGAAAGGTAGGCGTCTCTCTTTTCCGGATCGACGAAGAATGCATGTGGTGTCGTGGTGTCCTTTTCGCATTGGAGCGATGATATCCCACGCGTCTTCGCGTCTTACTCGCTCCTCGTCCGTGATCGGTGAAGCCTCAGGCGCTCGCCGTCATTAGCGACGAGAGTCTATCTCGCGTGAGGACATCGGCGTGTGCACCGGCATCATCACGATACATTCCTGAGCCCGCTGCCCAACCGCAAACAAACCCTCACTCGCACACCCGCTTTCCGATATGCCGGCAGCTCCCATCCATTGCCTCCAGCTCTAGGACTAGGACATCGTACGACAACACGACTACCACAATCAACATTCACTGCCGGCCCTTGCATACCGCGCGCAAGTGCTGTGGTGCAACTGTGCACAGCGCACCCTTCACAAATACAGCACAGCGTACAACTTGCGCTGTCTTGCTAATTCTAATACTAGTGCACTATGCTGAACTAAGAACAAGAACATGACGCCCGGTGAGCCGTGCATGCACGCGCGTCGAGCAGTAGAGTTTACGCTCCGTAGACAGATTTGACGCTGCCAAAGAGCAACAATGTCCTGCACGTATGTGCCATGGCCGAGTGATCGGATACGGTATGTGCCCCCACCTCACAGTCTGCAACGAACCTAGCATCGTCATCGATCGAGCAAGCTATGGCCGACCGTGCGGGCAACGTACGCCTCCGCTCCCGGCTCTCACCACCCTCGGATGGCCCCTCTGCCTTCATGCTAGCCGGTCGGGGATGTGCACATTCTACCACCCAATGCGCGCACTCCACGTGGTGGGAGCAGCCCATACTTTCTAACAAGCCTGACAA
Organism: Isochrysis galbana; assembly: GCA_018136815.1. Taxonomy (NCBI): domain Eukaryota; phylum Haptophyta; order Isochrysidales; family Isochrysidaceae; genus Isochrysis; species Isochrysis galbana. Next base: position 3,183,193 of record CM030939.1, on the reverse strand, counting down.
GTGCACCTCATGAGTGCAAGATGGGTATGCGCTCAATATCGAGGTCAATCCGGCACAGCCGAGCGCATCCGATAAGGCGCTCCGGCATCTCGGCCGCACGCTGTGCCTCAAGCATGAAGGCCAGGTCGACGACGAGCGAGCGGGCGTATGACTTGACGAGCGAGATGATCCGCCCGGTGGTTGGCGAAGAATTGCAGTCAGCGCATACCTCAAAGATGGGGAGGTGCCCCTCCGCGGTGATGCCTGTGTAGAAGCGCTGCTTCAGTGCCTTGCCCAGGATGGCGGGGCGCGTTCCCACCGCCTTCTGCACCAGCCACGGCCCCATCGCGACGGCGGGAAGCAGCTTGAACCTCGCATTCCTGAAGGCGTCCGAAGCGCCGACGAAGTTCTGTAAGAGTTCATGCGGAGGACCCCTAGCTGCCTTTGCATGCATTCCAAAGTAAAGCACGAGCTGGCAGACGCCCGTGGGAGCGGGCAGCACGAGCGAGACAGCAAAAATAGAGTCGAGCACTTCATTTGTTCGAGCATGCAACGTATGGCTGGGAGCGTCCGGGCGCATCGCCGCCTCCGCAAAGGCGCGCTCAGAGGTAAAGAGCTCGACGGCCAAAAGCTCAGAGGCGCGCTCAGAGGGGGCCTTCTCCCCAGTTGTCAGGTAGGTATGAGAGCGGACAGAGAAGCGACTCGGCTCAAGGCGCGCGTAGCAATTGGTAGAGGAGGGGGCGGCCCCATCCATCGAGAGCGGCAGCTCGTAGGGAGAGGTGGGCGATGCGGGAGACTCTGGCTGTACTACTCGTACGGCACCTGTGATCGCGTCGGCTACCTTCTCGTCCGCCAGCGACAGCTGCTGCCCTGCCACCGCTTCCCCGGCTGGGTGGGTAGCTCCACCTGAGCCGGCTGACGGGACGGTAATCTGTGCCGCCATCAGCCCAGCCGTCGCAACGGGCGGCGCGGGTCGATCCATACTCGCCGTTTCCTCCGTTCCTCTGAGCATCGCAAGATTTGCCTCTGAGGACTTGCGAGACCGTGACCACCGATCGCGCAGCCAAGATTCAGCGTCATCGACGGAGCGGGAGAGCGGTAGCACCTGATAATTCTGCCGCTTGTGCCGGCCCTGGCTGCTGCACGCGCGCAAATACACCCACCAACCGAGTGCAGCGAGCGCAGCTACTGCGAGCGTCAGAGCGAGCGCTGCGCCGAGCGAGAGGCGGCCGAGCGAGCTGAGTGCGGCGTGCGCAAGCTCGCTCATCCAGGTGGCGCGGCTGTCAAGCCCCTGCTGCCACGCCGGGATCACGCCGTCCGCACGCGCCTCGCGCACGCCAGGCACGAGCGGCACCGCCGAGCGGCGCATCAGCGCCGGCCGCCACCGCCGCCGCCGCCGCCACCCGCTCGGTCCGTGTTCCTCTCTGAGTTTAAAAATTTGGCATGGCCTTCCTTGATGCGGTCCATGGATGGGGGTGATCTGCTTTGGCTCCGGCCCAGTTTATGTAGTAGTATGTACAATAATAACCTACTTTTATAAGTGGGGGACAATGGGGGCCTCGCGCCCCCCTCACACCATCGCGGACACCCCCCGGGGTGGGCCCGTACAATCAACCCCAGCCCCTGCCCTTTGGCAGGGGCAGGGCACTCATCAATCTGGTGTCAGAGCAAGGCTCATCTCACTCTTGGAGATTGCCTGCGAGGGCGCGCCGGCAGCTAGCGCGGAACGCGGTTCTTGTGGGGAGCTCATGGAGCTTTCCTCGGGGGTGACTACGGGCATGGTGATCGACGCACGACGCACGACGCACGCACGGAGCACGGAGGGCGCGGAAGTGTGGAAGGAGGCTTGTGGGAGGTGGTGGCAGGCGACTGCGACTGGGGGTGGCTCAGGCGCGTGCTTGACTTGTATTGACTCGTTGACTCGGGGTATAGACTCGGGAACTCGGGGGGACTCGCTTGGGAACACGGTGGGACTCGACGAAGTTGCTACAAAACCCCTCACGAAAAACCCAAACCCCAACGACCTTGGGCTCAGAAAACTAACGTAAACACTCCGGAATCATACGATAAACAAACCCTCCCCGTGCGGCGAAGGCTGAGGTTGCGATCGCTCGTCATGCGCGAAGAAATACGGAAAGAGAGCGCAAAACTACGCAAACGAAGGGTTCGAACTATCGTTAAAGTGGAACTCGTCCGCTGAAGCCAACGCGGAGGGTCGAGGAGAGGTCCAAACTCGCGCGGGGGGAAGAGGGCGATGTGCAGAGAGACCTTCTAGACAAGCGACGAGCAAGGGGCGCAGGCAGCCCATAGATGAGCTGCTGGGCTCTTCCCTTGAGTGGTCGACCATCGAGGAGATGGATGGCCGTGCGAAAAGCGTGCGGGCCAAGGCATGTCTGTTCTGCGGCCACAAGTACGTGGGGGGACCCATGAACATTCGGCAACACTTGGACAAGCTTCTGCCAAACCGGAACGTTCGTGCGTGTCGGCCACATGCGGCGTGGATTGAGAGGCACGCGGCTGTCGTTGCGGAGCTTCGGCTACGCTCGCGGCAGTTGGCCAAGAAGGCAAAGATTGAAGACGAGCGAGTACACCGCCAAGCAGAAGGTCGGGCCTTGAGCGGTGCGAGTAGCGAAGAGAGGTGGCCCATCTCACCATTCCCTCCCTCTGCTATGGTATCGCCCTTTCAGGCAATCACGGCGGAATGTGTCGCAGAGGCGTGGCTGAAAGTGATTGTGAAGAAGGCTTTGCCACTCGATCTGGTCGACGATCGCCTTTTCCGCGAAGCTGTAGCACTTACTGCAAAATGTGGCTCGAAAAATTTGCTGGTTGGCGCCGAATTGCGATTTCCCCATCGCAGGATATTCACGGAGAAGATGCTGCCCCGACTTGATCAACGGCTCGACGCCAACATCCGGCAAAAGGTGCAACTGTTGGCCAATCTCACAGGAGTCACCATCATCTCCGACGGATGGACGAATGTACAGAGTCGGCCCATTATCAACGCGTTGGCATCGTTGCCTGTGGGTTTTTTTTTTGGCTGCTGAGGACACTTCAGGCGCGACAAAGGACGCGGCGTACATAGCCAACTTCATCGTCAAACATATTCGTGCTTTTGGCGTCGAACATGTGGTTGCGGTGTGCATGGATGGCGCTTGCACGGCATCGTTCCCATTGATCACAAGGGAATTCCCTTCTGTGTTTTGCTTCATCTGTCCCACTCACAGTTTGGACAATTTCCTGAAGAACATTTGCAGTGAAAAGGCGACCATTCGGGTGAAGGGCCTGCGTGATCGCGAGTTTATTTGGGGCGAACCTCGTTTTGCACAGGCCATTGAGCAGGTCCGGACCGTGGTGGCGTTTGTCACGTCACATCTGAAGGTGTTGGCGCAGTATCGAATGCTTTGTGCGAAAGTGCCCGCAGAGGCTAAGCCTGAGGGAGGGATGGAGTTGCTGCGGTCTTGCGAAACGCGCTTTGCCTCTTCTTTCCTCATGGTGAGTCGCTACGCGAACGTGCACAACATCCTAGAGCTGCTAGTTCTCGATCCAATCTACACCGAGTGGGTGCAGTCACAGCCTCGGGATAAGAAGGAGAAGGCCACGGAAGTCAAGCGCATCATTCGCTCTGAATCCCTCATGGACACGCTTAGGACCACAATGCAGATTATGGACCCTGTCTATCGTTTGCTCCGCCTGACCGATGGAAAACTTGGAGCAAATTTGGGCAAGGTGTACGCTTATTTGTTGCAAATCGATGCGCATCTTCGGTCCTTCGATGGTGTTGATGCGGCCACACGGCACAAAATCCACGAGCTCTTTATGGCCAGGTGGGAGTATTTGCACGCGCCAGTGATGACTGCTGCATATTGCCTGGAGCCTGAATTTTGCTGTCGCAAGTTTTCCGCTCAAGAAATGGCTGAGCTGAAGCAGTGTCTGAAGGCGATGTCCAATGCGGAGCATCCGTATCCGGACTTATTGGCAGAATACTCCGACTTCCAAGAGGCCTGCACAAGTGGCATGCATGATCTAACCCCTGAAATAGCATTCGGTAATCGTGCACGAAGCATGGCGTCGTATAAGTGGGCGAATGTGTATTTATCTCCTTGGCCTCACCTTCGGTGGGCAGCATGCCGTTTACTAGCTCTCAGCTGCTCGGCCTCGGGTTGCGAGCGCTCATGGTCCGTTGAAGATTGGATCCACTCCAAGAAGAGAAATAGGCTAGGCCAAACTACAGTGGAAAGGCTGGTAAGAAGTCACACCAATTTGTTGCTCGAAGATTTGCTTTTGGATTGGGAGTCTCGTGTGTTGCCTTGGGAGTTGGACATGGTTGTGGAGGAGCCTGAGGATGAGCGTGAGTGAGTGAATGAATACTACTATTATAACATCGGCTTTACCATTATAATATATTATAAGAATAGTAGTGGGCCACCTGATATCAGCCTGATATCAGGTCCTGATATCAGGTATCAGGTCGCCAAGACCTGATGACCTGAGACCTGACGGGGCATCTAGGCGAGCCATCCACCACCCAAGGTAAGCCTAGCTCAGGGAGCAGAGGACAACGTGTGGATCGTGCAGCCTTCATCCGCATAGACGAGAGCGACGGTGAGGGCAGTGGAGAGGAGTGCGACTCAGAGGCAGAGGGAGGCATGTCGCACTTGGCGGCACACGAGCGCGGTCGAGTCATGCGGCATAAACCGGAGGCCCGTGCTATCAATCATCGACGTTCGCAAACTCTCAAATTGGCAAATCCTGATTGACAAGGTGAAAGGAGGTCTCGCGTATTTGCAAGACCGCTTGTCAGACAATTGTGCGGCTCCGTATCATTGCAAGGAACAACATCAAGAGATGGGTCTGCTGAGGGCCTTCGATCCCTCGTATGCTCATGCAGTGGATTCTGCGTGGGTTCATTCGCTTTGCGCGATGAATTCGTTTGCAATCTTGCCGAATGGTGCTAGCAACTTGCTGAGAGAGCTGCCCGTGTACGTTGCCGCAGCCCGAGACTTCGCAGTGGATCGTGGAGACGTCAAGGATTTCACCATCAAAGTGCTACAGTGGTGGGCATGCAATCGTTCAAAGGTTCCCACATGGGCATCGGCTGCTCGTATTGCTTTCTCTCTTACCCCATCGTCTGCTTCTTGTGAGCGTGTGTTCTCTATGTTGAAGTGTATGTTTGGTCACCTGCAGTCCTCGAGTCTCGCCGATCAAGTGCAAGCCGGGCTCATGTTGCGCTACAATGATCGTAAGGTTTGATATTTTGTTTTGGAATATGAATGAGAGCCATACTATATATAATTATTATATACAATCTGATCAAGCAATAGGTCGCGGCAAATTAAGCCCATAAGAAATAGCACTAACTACGGACAACTTTAGCACATCTGGTAGTGAGCGCGCACGCGGATGACGGCGTTTATAGGCACTACACGCATCACACGCATATAGTAGACCAAAATGGCGTGAAATCAACGCGAAACTATGCACAACTTGACACAAAACTTCAGGGCTCGGTGCGAAACTTCCGCGAAACTTTTGCACAAAACTTTGGGGGTTCGGACGCAAAACTCTTACCAGGCCCTAGTCCTCGCCCTCGCCCAAGTCCGCCTGCCCACGTCAGTGTTTAGGTTTAGGTATGCGGTGTGCGTATAATAATACTAGCTAATGCTAATGCTAATGCCGATCGCTTGTGAACTCCTGAACTCCGAGCTTGGGGAATACGGTGTTGCGGTGTTGGGTGTTAGGGCTTGCAAATACGGTCAACTACGTTGCACGTTGCAAATACATTCGATACCTACAACCCAGGACGCGCTTCAAATATCAAATTCAAATATAGCAATACCACCAAATACATATTACATATTACATATTACATATTTGTACTTGTGGTATTTGGCCGGGGGCAAAAAACGGTAACTGAGAATTTCTCATCATAGTCTCATCTGCGCTCCGAGCACAGTGGGCTGGAAATAGTATTTCAATAGAGTGCAGAGTGAGAGAGCGTGACCGTGACCGGGCCACCGATGCAGCTGCAACTGGTGCCCGCCCTCCGCACTCATATCCTCATGGTGAGTGACCGGCTACCTTGCCCCGCCCGTCGCGCGCTGCACCTTCGTCGTGATTCAAATCTCAACCATCTGAAATCTCGCTGCCGCAGACATAACCGGCGATCGTGCGTGGCGTGCCCGCTGCGCCTCGGGCGGCGGAGGGGATCATCGAGGCTGCGAAGTTTATTCGGGGAGGAGAGGGAATAAGCTGGGAAGAGAGAGTCAGGGAGGGGAAGGCATCCGTTAACTCTTTACTGCCGGGAGCGCAGCATGCAAATGGATGCTTCGATGTTTGGTTTTTTGAGGTGAGAGAAGAGAGGAAGACATGTTCAACGATATAAGCGACGCTTTCCGCAAAGAAAGAGATGATCAATTTTTTCCCGATCCCCCCCCCCTCCCCCCCCCTCCCCCCCTCTCCCTCCCAGTCCCACTCCGTTGCGCCGCGCCGCCCTCCCCTCAACCTCTCACACCTCTTTCTAACGTGCACACGTGGATTATTTGGTAACCTGAAGCATCCAAATGGCTGCTTCGCCCCTGGGCCTATTTTCTCCATAATTCCATACTACAATCTCGACCTATTGTGTTGAAAATGGGTGGGAAATGTGGGGAAGGATGTCCCTGAGGCTCCCCCAGCACCTCATGGGCACCCCTCAAGGCGTTGGCGAGCAGGGACGAAATATGTCGTTTGAAGCATCAATTTGCATGCTCCGGCAGTAAACAGTTAAAAAGTATGTTGGCCAAGACAGTTCAACCGGCAACGAGTGCGCGCCACTAGGGAGGCGGTTGGGTGGCGACGACGTGGTCAGAGAGGGAGGGGGAGAGAGAGGGAGAGAAGGGGGGCGGTGTCCAGGACGGGGCAGCACCGATGAAGAGGAGGGATCGTGAACGAATAAGAGGAAGGACTAGAGTAGAGAGATAGGAGGGGGGGGGGGGGACGACCTCGTCCTATTGACGTCGCCCAAAGTGGGCGGCCCGCGCGGGGGAGGGAGGGGGGGGGGAGGAGAGCTCGCCGCGTGGAGAGAGGGAGAGCGAGATCCGCTCGCGGCGCTCCCTCCGCCTCTGGCGGTTTCTCACCTCACATCAGTGTTTCTTTCCCTCCCCCACCGTGGGGGGGGGGGCGCTTCTCTCGAGTCCCTCCCGCGTCCCTCGCATCCGCCGCCGGCCGAGTTTTCAATACTCATCGAATATACATGATGAATCCCGGGACCTCCCAACCATCCGAAGCGCACTCTCTCTCTCGCAGGGGAATCTCTCCTCCCTCGGCGCAGCACGCACCCCGCGCGAGCCCCGTCGACTGCCGCTGCCACGCCGCTCTCTTTTATCGTACAAGCCCTTCTACAAGATAACTACGGGGTGACACCGCGCGCTCCTCTCATACTGCGTCTCTCTCCTGAGCCAATGGCTTTTCCACATAAGTGAAAACTTTATTTGAGTATCCCCAGCTGTCCTCGCCTTGGCGGTGGTCCCTCGGCTGCAGATCTCTCTTGTGGCGGTCGCGCGCGACGGGTGGATTTAAACGCAGAGAGAGGGGGGGGGGGAGAGAGAGAGAGAGAGGGAGAGACTCAGGGAGATCGAGCTGATGGAGGGCGAGGAGGACGGAGCAGTTAGAGGAGACAGAGAGACGGTTCCACTTTTCTCCCCGAGGACTCCAGTCCCACAATCTCCCCCTCTCTTCTCCCCTCGCCCTGTCTTTCTTTCTGGAGAGGATGCTTGCCATCCCCCGCACCGCCCCTTTCCTTCTCCTCTCCACGGTACCCCTCCCTTCTTCTTCTCCCAATGTCCCCCCCCCTCACCTACTACTACTTTACTACTACTTCTCTCTCTCTCTCTCTCTCTCTCTCTCTCTCTCTCTCTCTTTCTCTCTCTGTCTGTCTCTCTCTCTCCTCTCTCTCACTCTCCTCTCTCTCTCTCTCTCTCTCTCTCTCTCTCTCTCTCTCTCTCTCTCTCTCCTCTCTCTCTCTCCTCCCCCTTCTCTCTCTCTCCCCCCCCCTCTCTCCCCCCCCTTCTCCCCCCTTCTCCCCCCTCCCCTTTCCCCCCGCGCCCTTCTCGACAACAACTAGGCGGCGAGCCCCCCCCCCCCGCCCCCCCCTCCCTTTCTCTCCCCTCGCGATGCACTCGCTGCTGGGTGAGGAGGTCGACTGGGACCTCCCCTCCCTCCAGCTCGAGTACGACGCGATCGAGCAGCCGCTCCCTGACGCCCTCTGCCCCTCACGCCAGCACACCATCTGGTCACAGCCACCGCAACCGGCGCCACCTCTCCCTTTCCTTGCCCCAGCTCCTGCGCCAGGGTTGGAGCACCTCACCTCTCACTCCAGGGGAGAGGTAGATCCGCCTCATGAGCTGTTCGCGAGCCACGAGCCGCGGTACGCTGCGCACTCCCGGCACTCTGTTGAGAGGCTCTCGCCGCCGCGCGCCACTGCAAGAAGGTGGGCCCCCTCAGCACTAGTGTCGAAGATGTACAGGCAATCGCCTTCGCCGACGCTCGAGCCGCCAATCAACTGGAGCCCGCCGCGCCGCCCGGCCCCGCCGCTCCGACCACCCAACATGGCGATCAGCGTGCCGGCGCTACCACTCGTCAAGGCGATTCCCATGCCCTCTGAGCATGACCACTACTCCCAGCCACTTCACGGCGCTCATGGCAGCAGCAGCGCTGACTGCAACTACATGTGCTCACCGTACGACTCGACAAGCCCGTGCGACAGCAGGCTGCTCGATGGCTTCCACGATGTGCTGTACTCGCCCGATTCGCGTGACGCCGGTCAGCAGTGCGGTGATGACGATGTGCTGGATGTGCCGTACGATGGGCACACCATGGCGTACCAGCCGCCACTGCCGCAAAGCCTGACGCCAGGCAGCATGGTCCACGCCTGTCTCGGGGATGGCGCGCCGCGCTACCCCCTGGCTGGCCTGCCGCGGCCGCAGATGCAGGCGAAGCGCGCGCGCAAGGCGCCGTGGACGCGCAAGGAAGACCAGATGATTCGTGACGGGGTGTGCGACTTGCCAGCTTTGCTGCCCCTGCGCAGCCGCGCTTGCAGGCTGCGCTGCTAACCGAGCGCCCTCCTGCCGCGTAGGTGCTCACCCTTGGCTACAAGTGGACCTCCATTGCGCAGTCTCTCCCACGCGGTCGCTCGGCGGACGCTGTACGCAATCGTTGGCATAGGCTCAAGATCAAAGCCAGCAACGACAAGGCCCGCGGGCCGCGAGGCGGCATCGTGAGGCGTGGCGCTAGTTCGGGGCGAGCGCCCGTAGAGGCTAGATTGAGACGCGGCGACGGGGACGGAGAGGACGAAGAAGCCAGCGACGCGGAGGAGGACGAGGCAGCTGGTTCGGATGCTTCGTCCGGCGAAACTGTCGAGGCCGAGCCGCCTGCAGGGATAGCCCTACCAGAGGAGAGGCATGGCGACATGTGCGCACTCCCCTGCCCGCCCTGCCTGTATATGCGCTTCTCCCAAGAGCCGGACGGACAATTCGCGTTTGCGTGATGCGCTCCGCCGCGGCGCCGTTTGACCGCTCACGCCGCCAAATCTGTCTCTCCACCTCCGACCGGACGCAGGTGGACCGAGGACGAAGACGAGATCATCGAGCGCGCCGTGCAAGAGCAAGGTCCGATGTGGAGGAACATTGCCCAGCTCTTGCCTGGTCGCACACACTCTGGCTGCCGGAACCGATGGGTTCGCATGCAGGAGCGACGGCTGGCCCAGGCGGGCGTACACGTGACCGGAGCGACGGGTGTGATGGATGTCCTGCGCCGGATCGGTGCCACGTGGCTGTCGGAGGCCCAAAGCGCCGGTGTAGGAGTGTTCGAGGCCTCCATGCGAGGCAGCAGCAGGTGATGGGATTGTGCTTCCTCAGACCGCACCGCCATCACACCAACATTCTTTTTCCGAGCGAGCTGCCGCCCGTAAGTCCGGAGTACGCAGCCCCAATTGGCCCCCTCGTAACGCTCCTGACCACATGCATGCATGCACGCACGCACGGTGGCTTACAGCCCCGGGTGCATTGAGCACATGACATCTTGTGGCATCCGCAACATTGCACGCTGGCTCCCGCCGCCGCAATCGCGGTATTGCGAGTATTCCAGGTCATCACTTCTTCAGATGGAGCAGCACCTGCGCTCCTGCTGTCGTCCTCGTCCGCGCACCCTTCACTCTCTTCGCGGCTTACGCCTCTTCCAACCTCGTTCCGGCGTACCTCCTTTATCTTAATCATTGAGGATTGGCACCGTGTACGTGCCCAAGTTACTTCTTCCAAACACCCGGACGCGATACACCCCGGCGCACCTGAGAAAAAGTGCAAGTCAGGCTCGATCGCCCATGTTTTTGCGGATGTGGCTCGTCGCGTGAATCGAATGTTGAGCCCATCCTCTTGTCACTTTGCCGTGCATTTTGTTTTCTATTCGGGTGTTGGATATATGCTATGTATCCGTCTGTGTCTGTGTGCGCGCCGCACTGTTGGATGGTGCGAGCGCTAGTGTCCATCTTGCAAGAGTCGTCTTTAGAGGCTCTCTGACCGAAGGACTTAAGCCAGAGTGCTAGGGTTCTTTGCTCTTTGGCAACGTCTTTGGTTGTTGCAAATAAATAAACCTTTTAATAGTCTCACCGCACACGCGGCCGTGGACCCTCTACTTTCTACTCACGTAGGAAACTTTCTACACCCCCACTTCCCTGGCCCTTCTCCCCCCGCCATAAGGCGACTCCCCCCGTGCACTACTAGGGGGATAGGGGTGATGGGCTTAGATATGGTCCGGTGGCCCGCGCCTCCCCCCGGTGATCATTCCCCCCCTTCCTCCTGTGTCTCCGAGTGGGCGGCGGCCTCAGCCCCGACTAATCCTGTAAACAGGTGCGGGACTTACCTATTTTTCGGTGAGCGGAGCTCTCGCTCCGCCCACCCCCTTCTCCGCGCTCTCTCTCCCCTCTCCTGCGGCACGCGCGCGATGGCGCGCCTGCGGCAGGCCTGCAGCTGCCCCTGGCGACCCCTGGAGGCTCCTGGAGGCCAGCTCTGGGGGCAGAGGAGGCTGGGACTGGGCCCTGGCCTCCCCTGCCTCTCCCTCGCTGGCGCTCCTGAGCCTCTGGGGCCCCCAATCTGCACCTGTCTGCCTGTGCCTGTCGACCAGGGGGGGAGGGGGGGTTGGAGCGATGGGCTGGTCACGAGGGGCCAGGATGGGCAAATGGGGCGAGCCTGTGGGGAAGGGAGTGGGTCAGTAGGGCAGTGGCCTCCTGGCAAGCCATCAGGCGTGCCAGGAGGATGGGTGGTTCCTCCCCCATGGCAGGGGAGGAGTGGAGAGAGGGGGGGGCTCGTGCCCCCCCATGGGTCAACCAAGTATAAACTTAGTTGTCTTTGGTTGTTGCAAAGAGTAGGGAGCCAGGGGTCCCCCGCCCTCTCCGCTCTCCGGAGGAAGTAGAGTGAAGAGTTAGGACCCCGACACCCACGACGTGGGCGAAATATTATGAGGAGAGACACATACACATGCCATGCGCCATGCCGTGAATTATCACATAGCACTCGACCTATGCTAAACTTTAAACTTCGGGGAGGACTCCAAAAGATACGCGAAAGCGTTAACTAATCCTAACGCACGCCCGATACGCTACATCAAATCCAACGGAGGCAGGAGCTTCGCCATAAACAGTGGCGTCCCGCGTCCCGCGAGGATGCCCGCTCTCTCCGCTCGCCTTCCTCCTTTCCCTTTCTCACGGCGGAAGCCCTTACTCGGGCCATAATCAACGACGACAGCGTCAACAATATCACGGAGCCGAACTCAAAATCAGTCAATTTGCTGACGATACCCAACTGTTTGCTGTTTGCACCCGACTACCTTAGCTTGAGGCGGCTGAGATGGGTCGACCGCTCCTCAAAAGCTTCCAGCGGCAAACCCAACGAAACGAAATTCGAGGGGCTACGGATGGGCTCCTCACGCCGCAAGACCGCAAGACCCCTCCCCGAAGACTTCAAGCGATTTGAGGGGCTAAAGACCGACGAATACGCGACCATATTAGGAGTGCCGCTAGTAGGGCGGTCAAACAGGGGCTTTTTAACTACTAGTAAGGGTTGGGCTGCATTTTTTGACCGTGGCGCGAGGCCCAATAAAAAACCTTCAGAGGGGGCCACCTGCCGCCACGAAAATCTTAGCCAGGAAATGGTGCGATTCTCCCCCCCTCTCTCCCCCTGCCATCCGGATGGATCGTCGAAATCGGCCACGCAGCGCGCCCGGCATCGGTTCGAAGTTGGGCTCTCCGGGCCTCCCTCGGCGACGGCTCAACGTTCAATGGGCTCGGCGGGTGGTGATTTCGACGAGGGTTCGGCGCGCGGCCTGCCCGATTGGCGTGACCATCCGGGTGGGATATGCGTATATGGTATCTGGTGGGGTCCGCCATCCGGATGGATCGTCGAAAACGGCCACGCAGCGCGCCCGGCATCGGTTCGAAGTTGGGCTCTCCGGGCCTCCCTCGGCGACGGCTCAACGTTCAATGGGCTCGGCGGGTGGGTGATTTCGACGAGGGTTCGGCGCGCGGCCTGCCCGATTGGCGTGACCATCCGGGTGGGATATGCGTATATGGTATCTGGTGGGGTCCGCCATCCGGATGGATCGTCGAAAACGGCCACGCAGCGCGCCCGGCATCGGTTCGAAGTTGGGCTTTTTGAGCTTTTGCGATTTTAGCGTCTTTTGTCAGTTTTTGATTACGTTTTGTTATGGGGGCCCAAGGGGGGGGTCCGGGTCCTAATGGGCCCCGGATATGTGCTAGTTGGGTGTATTGGGAACTTTCTCCCGAAAAAAATCCTTAAATTTCCTCAATTCTGAGATGGTCATTTTTTCACCCCTTATAAAAAAACACTGTTTGACCGCCCTACCGCTAGGCGACAAAAAAAGAGCAACTGACAAGTGTACGTTGGAGAAAATCAGATTAAATCAGCTGACAGAATATCCAGAACGACGACGGCTTACGCTCCCATCGCTAGAACGCTTTCGATCCAGCGGGAAAACAAATAAAGCCAACTTCCTCATATACGCGATCCCCCGGTATTGGCTACAAATCCTAGTCCTAGTCCCCCCCAACTGGCAACTGGTCCCACCAACATCTCCAGAAACAAATCGACTAACGACTAATTACTATGGACAAACCATAGAATTGGCGGGCGGAGGACCATCTGTAACACGCCACAGTTCAGGGCCTCAGCGAACTCCTTCGCGGTTACACTGACTGCTGAGCTGCACGCCACCCGCCGGGGAATGGGAATGGGGGAGGGCACAACAGAAAAAGCGCGAGAGGGGGAGGGAAGGGGGAGGGCCACGCGGACGGCGGGGCGGGCGAGGGCAGCGAGAGGAGAGAGAGGTGGGCGGGAGAGCGGAAGCTCCCCACCCCTCGTCGGCCTCCGGAGGGGGGGGAGGGGTAAAGGTTGTTCCCTGCTCATGCTCATGGTCATGGGGGACAGCTTGCGTCGAAGAGCAAGAAAAAAACAACCGAACCTGAGCGTCGCGGCATCTCAGGTGGCCCCCTGGAGCGGTAGTTTTTATTGGCGCAGCATTGCGCCACTGTCACTTAATATAGCCACCCCCGGTCCGCCAAATAGTAGCTAAAATTCTAGCGTTTGCGACCCCCCTATTATTGCACACTGGCCAATAAACTGATCTTCGAGCGGCTCATCGCACACCGCGTGTGGCGTGCTATTGGGAAATGTAGGTGTTTGAGCTCTTTCGCACAATATTGTGTATCGAAAAAGCAACTTCTGAACTGGATGTGCTAGCTGCATCATAGCCCAGAGGAAAGGAAAAGTTTGCCGTATGGCCACGGACAACAAGATGGGCGCGATCACACTCTCTCGACGGCGGATACGTCAGGCAAAGTCCTCAGCGCGCGCATCACCTCCAAGAGCTGCGCCAAACCATCCACCTCGAGTGTCACCCCCGCAGCCCGTGCGGTGCCATTCGGTCTCCGCGACAGCCGATATGCCGCGATCGAGGCACCTAGTGCGTCGGTCCGGGAACAGATGGCAGCGAGGGATGGACCATTCTCGCTGTTGTCGACTAGTTTGAGCTTCAGGCGAGAATGATATCGTAAGCCACGTGCGCGGCGCCACTCATCGCCCCAACGCACGGCCACGCGTTCGCCACGCAAAGGCGAACTCTCATTTTCCCATCCGACTGCGTGCTCCTTGGGCGTGGGGCGAGACCTGCTACTAGAGGACCCCTCGTCTACGGTGACGCAAACACCTTCCCTTTCGCGCCCGCCGCGCAATGCTTGGTTGCCATCCCCTTGCACCATTCGACAGCAGTCGCGATGCACATGCAAGTCCCCCGAAGGATGGAGCACCCCGGTGATAGGATCACCGGGGACTGGACCACAACAACTGGCTACGCGTAAACGAACTGCGCGGCGCCGCAGACGCCTGCTGCCATCGTCGTCTTGGCTGCGCGGTGGTGCAATCAAGTTGGAAGAGGGTATTGCGCCATAAGTGCCGGTGGCGAGACGGCCAGGGCTAGGATCGAGACTCCACGTCTCTAGCACTACTGCCGATGCAACAGGCGCTGCCTCGTTGTCCCGCGGTGGAGTCGGGGCGGAAGTGGACTGCTGGAGTATCGACAGCCGCTCCGACGCGCGGTCGGCTGCCTCCGCGGCCTGCACCGCCGCCACCTCAGCAGCTTCGGCCTCCCCGGCAGCCAATCTCGCAGCATCAGAGGCGCCCGCTGCTGTAATGCCCGCTGCCACAGTAGCAGCTGTGAAGGCGAAGCGAGAAGTGATGGGGCCGACTTGCTTCGGTGGGGTCGCAGCGTCACTAGACTCCTCTATAGTCGACCCATTCGGACGATTGGCCGCTCCAGTGTGGCGACGCTGCGCTCCAATAAACCTGCGAATTTCGGCGCGAGCGCGGCCCGATTTTACGAGGCTTGCCCATTCCGCAGTTGGCTCGACGGCGGTCGAGGTGATGATTTCGACGCGATCACCATTGCGCAGCGTGGTGTGTATACTCTGAGAACAGAGGATGGTGAGCGTAAGCAAATACGGCCAATGGAGCGAGGGAAGATGGATGTGGGCAAGTGGAATGTCATGGTCGAGAGGCGCTCGCCGGAACAATATGCTACCACCTCTTGATCACTTGCGAATAGAGAGTGGGCGCAGACGCGCGAACGATCGCTGTAATTGAAGGACCGGCTCGTCGCATCCAGAGCGATCCCAGCCACATTGACGGACACGATAGGAATGTGGCTGCTGCACCTGCGCTCTGCCGTTGACTCTACAGCTTGAACACCGGTGCCCTATGGACGAGTGGATGGCGTAGGCGAAATCGAGCGGCGTGGAGCCTCGCGGGAGGGGAACAATATCGCCCTTGGGGGTGAAACAAAATATTTGGTCAGGTAAGAGCTCCATTTGGGCAGCTTCGATGAAGTCGTCGGCAACCTAAGGAGTGCGATGCATTCCGGAATCGTTAGCTGGTCTAGATGGAAGTACGCAACTAGGCAGAGCCGTTAGCGCGTTCAGCCACGCAAGTGCATGCTCGCCCGCTTGGTGTGGCCAGTATGTTGGGGCCTCGCCGCAGAAACAAAATTTGCCCGGCCACACGTGTCCTAGGACGCGATCGCATGCGCTCGCACACCTCAGAGGCGTCCGATATGTGCTGCAACGATTGCAACCAGCAATAACGACTTCCAGACTTCATCGGCTCTTGTGGAGGTGAGGCACCATTGCTGCCACCGGGCGCGACGCCGGAGGATGCATGGGTGGCTGCCGACTGACGCGAGCGGCTCAGTCGGTGTGAAAGCATCTCCTGCTGGCGCCAGTGGGCGATGATGCCTTGCTCCGCTACCTGGTGCATCGGCGCCGTCCGGAGGATGAGCTGAACGAGCTCTCCTCCGGGTCCAAGGATGGTAGTGTGGATGGACTGGTAATGGTTGGGCTTAGGAGTTGATATGTAGTCCTTGAAACCACCGAGGGACCGATAGCGCTGATGGATCAACCCGAGCGCCTGCATGACCACAAGGAAACGGGTGGGGAAGTGGAGGGCAGGCGAGCTCGTGCAGCGGGGCCCCACTTCACACAAACTTCGCCGGTCGACGCGGCAGCTTTGGAATTTTGGGGCTCACTCAATGTGGCCCACCTGGTAGCATCCGAGAGTCGAGGAGCAGACTAGAACAAGACGCACACAGTCGCCCAAGGCAAGCGACATCTCGCCCATGAGCGCCGCTTCCCTTGATTGGGCATCCCTTGCCGGCAGCTCGCTAGGCACAGCATTTTGAGCAGGCTCGTGCTCCAGAGGACCCGCTCCATTTGGAAGGCCTTCGCCATCGGATGTGTCTCCTTCTTGTTGCGCACGCTGAGCCAGCTGACGCCGCCAAACTCGTAATGCTGAAGCTCGACGGACATGTAAGGCCGTGAGCAACGACGGCAGTGGTGACGGTGGTGGCGGCGGTGAAGCAGCCTCCACTGATGGTGGCACAGGCGAGGCCGACGTTGGAGACGAGGCAGATGCTGGCGGGGCGCTCATAAGTGTACTATCGAGTGTAGTATCTTGCGATGGAAGAAGCGCGGCATTCGTGTCGGGCACCGAGAGAAGCTGCTGTAAGTCTCTCATGATGTTGGCGAGCGCAGGCGAAGCGGTGTAGGCGCGCTGCGCCGCCGCGATGAAGGAGGCCGCCTCAGGGTGTAACTCCGCAAAGGCAATGGTCTCCAGCTCGGAGGCGATGGTGTACATGCCAATGCGTGTTGCGAGCGGGGCGAAGATGCCTACTCAGCCGGGGTGGGTGCGTAGGGGAATAGGAGGGAAGGGGCGTCGGAGCAGGTGGGTTTAGGGGGGGGAGGGGGGGGGGAGCCGGCGTAGGGAGGAGGGCCGAGCGAGTCTTGCAAGTGGCGTCGGCACCGCGACCAGACGAGGCCCGCATGCAGCGCGCGCACCCATCGTTTCCTCAGCCTTGAGTCGCCGCGACCGTTCGCTTGCAACGTATTTTAAGGTTCGCATATTATGTAGTCGGTCCGTCAACTTGACGACGAGGACACGAATGTCCTGAGACATGGCGAGCACTAACTTCCGGAGATTGGCTGCCTGTGGGAGCAGAGCGGCAAAGGATCTTAGTGGAAT
The DNA here is from genome assembly GCA_018136815.1 of Isochrysis galbana. Taxonomy (NCBI): domain Eukaryota; phylum Haptophyta; order Isochrysidales; family Isochrysidaceae; genus Isochrysis; species Isochrysis galbana. The sequence continues at coordinate 3,166,103 of CM030939.1, read as the reverse complement.
GATGGCTAGGCATCCACGAGCACGAATCAGCCGGAGTCGGCCGGCTAGGCAACGGGAGAGGTACCCATACTGCCATGCTGCACGATCCCCCGTGGATCGTGGGCACCCGCCACCCTCACCTGCTTCTCGGACTGCGAGGGCTCCCACCTCTTCGTCGCATTCTCAGCCAATAACTCGCCTTCCCTCGAATCCTTCCCGAAAGCTGTCGCGTTGGCGCCACGCCGGAAGAGTGGGCGTTCCTCACTCTCCAAGCTCCCATCGGCAGCGATACCTCTGATGGTGGCGGCGCCACCGCCCGGTGGTAGACCCGACTGGATCTCCCGCGCAAGCTCGAGGCGTGACAACTTTGTCACGCCATCCACGAGGGCGGTCACCTGTTAGAGTGGTAGGAGAGGTGAGCGCAGCAATGAGTGAGCTCAGTCAGTGTGGGTGAGCGAGCAGCGGAACCGCCACAGGATGTTGCTCGGCCCGCGCGCGGCGCGATGCACCTCGGGTCCGAACCGCTCCGTCAGCTGGTCGAGCGTAGCGCCCGTGTCCTCGACGGTATCGTGGAGCAGCCCGGTCATGACGGTGGACACGTCTGCCCCTTGTTGGGCTAACATGCTTGCCACCTCGAGCGGATGGGTAACATACGGCTCTCCCGAATGCCGGAACTGTCCACGGTGAAAGCGGAGGGCGCAGACGAACGCGTCCCACACCTTCCTGGCGGAGGCGGCTGAAGCTTCCGTGAGCGCGACCGCCACGAGCATCTGCGCGAGCTGCGCACGGTACGCGGGCGGTAGCCGCCATGTCGCCCGTGCCTCCCCATGTCGGCCAACGTTTATCCTCGGCAGAAATCGAGGCGAGCGATCGGTCTGGCGGAGCACCTGCCACGCGGCCTCTTGCGCCTGCCGCTCGGCTGCCGAATCGGCGCACGCGACAGGCTTACCCGAGCGCCACGCTGCTCTGGCCTCTTGGTGGTGGCCGGCTGTCGGCAGACAGCGGGCATCCGCCTGCCCTCCCTTGCGCAGGCCCTCGTTCGCGTATCGCGCATCTGGGAAGGCGACTGAAGATCGCAACCACCAGCCTGCTCCCCTTGGGTTGCTGCCGCGAAGAGAGCGGGGAGACTGATCCTCGCCAAAGTGCCGCTCCCCCATCAACAGCGCCTCTCTCTCTTCCCCCCTTCCTGCTCGATCTGGCTCTCTCGGCCGGTGCGCTGGCGGCAGGAACGCAGCAGGAGGACCTACCCGGTTGGTCTGAACACTCCACCCGCCGCGAGCCACGCCCAAGAACGCCGACCAGCTGAGCAGAGAGGAGAGCAGCGCCGCCGCGGCCATCGCCCTTCCTCCCCCCAGCCCTTTCGATCTCCAAGCCCTCTCTCTCTCTCTCTCTCCCTCCCTCTACTCATCTCTCTCTTATCTCCCCCACCTACCCCTTTCCTCTCTTTCCCTCACACTCTTCTTCTTACAAAGTGAACAAGAGATCAGAGTCTTCCACTATCACTTACTCGACCGTCCTCTTTCCCCACTTTCTTCCTCCTCTCCGTCGGTACTCCTAGTAGAGGTCCAGGTAGTCAGGTAGTAGTTCAGAAGAGGGAGATGATGGAGTACTCCCATAGGAGTAGAGTACAATAAGGTAGGAGGGAATACTTTCCCTTCCGTCCAAGTCGCCTGAAGGAATTTCTTTGTCGTCATCAGCTTGAATACTTTTCTTTTTACTCGAGTCTAGAAGCTAGAGCTAACTCGGGCGCTCCGGGACCCCTCCGTTGGCGCGCTAGCGAGGGCCGCGAGGGGGCGATTTTTGCGATGAGGCGGTGGCGGGCATGGGAGGAAGTTGGAGGCGCGCCCGGCAGCCTGCGTGCGCATGGCTGTGGCTGGCTGAGGCACGCTGCACCGAGGACGAGGACGCGTCGATTAGCGGCCCGACGCTCGCCCGCGCTTGCGCTTGCGTCGCCGGACGTCGGCCCTCCGCGATGGCGATGGTGATTTCTGGCTTGTTTGCAACTAAGTTTATACTTGGTCCGCCCGTGGGGGGGGGCACGAGCACCCCCCCTCTCTCCACTCCTCCCCTGCTGTGGGGTAAAACCAAGCCTCCCGAGGCAGAAAGCCAAGGCGGCTTGCCTTCATTTGGTCTCCTTTCCCTCCGTGTACCGTGTACTAATTGGAATATTGTTTTGTGGTTACAAATGCATAAGTAATTAATAGGCAATTTTGATTGTTTCCGTAGAGTATCTTTCGCGAGAGTTCGTCATGAGAGCCGTTTCCTCGAGCATCGAGTCCCGCGCTGCGCGGTGGAGACCGGTTTTATTTGCCTTTTCCTTATTTGCATCTTCCTTCCCTCTGCCTCTTCCGGGAGGTGATGGCGATTGAACGCTTTTCCATGTGTAGGCTGATGGTGATTGAAGGCTTTTCCATGCGGTGGGGGTGATGGCGATTGAACGCGTTTCCACGTGTAGGCTGATGGTGATTGAACACGCTTTTGCCCATGCTGTGGGTGATGGTGATTGAGCGCTTCTCGCCTCGAAATGTCGGTCTGATTGATGCGCAACGTAGTAGTGTCGCCATAGCGCTCTTTGAATTGCTAAGCGCTTCTGTCTTCGTTCACGGCGGCATAGGAGGAGGGTGAGAACATACGAACATACCGCTGGGGGCGGGTGCACCCCGCTCGAGCAACCCAAACCCCCCCACAACCTGAGCCCCTAAGTAGAGCACGAGGGGAGTTGCCGCAAGGCGAGTAGTGAAGGAGAGGAAGGGAAAAGGGCGTGGCTACGGAAGCGAACCCCAGTGCCACGCGTGAGAGGCGAGAATATTAAAAGGTTTTTTTCTAACTCTAACTCTAATGAAAGATGGCGTCTTTCTACTTTTACTTTTACTCGCGGATGCGACACCATGCAACCAAGGACGACAACTCATTGGTCATTGACCAATGCACGCACTCACAAATATCAAACTAATACTACTACTACAAGCTACTATGTTCGCCTAGCATCCGCCAACATCGCCGACGCTACTTCCGCCGACCATCAATCCTCGAGTAATCCCACGCCCCGTTTGCTCAGTTCCTTGGTCGAATCATCCTTCACAGCAAATTAGGATGACCGCGTCAGTGTCCTCCTCTCACTTTTGCGAGGCTAGAGATCGGCTGCCACTCGCCCGCAAGTGCTCCTCAAGCTCACGCAAAAATCGGCCTGGGGAAGTGGGCCCATCATTATTCAATGCCGAGGTGGTTAAACTTGCTCCCTGAGTGGCCGCGGCTTGCTGTTGGGCGGCGGTCGCGCGAATTCTCGCTTGGTGCGCCGCAAGCTGCTTCTGCTGCAATAGTGCCTTCTGCTGAGCTAGGCGCTGCTGGTTTTGCAGCGCAGCTGCTTGCGCGGTGGAGCTCGCACTTTCACGGCGAGCGGCCGCCGCCGACGCGACTGCCTTGGACGCCAACGCCTGCTGAAGCAAGGCGTGGTCCGTACCGCAGCAGCACGACATGTCGCTGCCCGCGCCCATGCGCGATATGGCATTCGGGGCTCCGGCGTAGGCCGCGGAGGGCGCCGTCGCACTGAGTGTGGCCATAGCATTTGACTTCGGCACGGCCGTTGCCGCCTTGCCACCAGCAGCACTGCGCCCATTCGCAGCGGGTTTGCCACCTCCGCCGCCGACTCCACCCGCTGCACGACCAGCGGTTGAGCCTCGCGCTTTTGAAAGGGCAGTCGAGCGGGCCTGTACTTGCGCTAATGAACGTGTCGGATCATCACCGCGAGGCATAGGAGTGAAGCCCATGCTGCCGGAACCATGCTTAACCTGCGACCACGATGGCCACGATGGCAGAATCACCATGGGGCAAACGGGGCGCTAGCGCGCGAGGCGGCACCGCTGTGCGAGAAAAATGCAATTGGCGCGAGGGACGCTTGCGCTCCTCCGGATTCTGGCCTCCATGTTAAGTTTTCCTACCTGGATGGCCCCCCATTCCCGAGCGAAGACAGTGGCATCAGCGTGCGAATGCAAGCGGAAAGAATGAAAGAACGAGGTTGAAGGAGGTTGTTGGGCAAAGAACACCTGTGACGAGAGCGCGGACGAAGAAATGGCTTTCGCTCTCAAAGATTGTATACAGAAGTGGGCAATGGTAGCGCTGTGCCCACGCTGCATCCGGAGTTCGCACCTGTCCGTCGAAATCACCTGCCCCCTCTGAAGACGCCGCAAGTATTGTAAGCGTCTCGGTGATGGTCTCGTTCTCGGAGGCAATAGCGGGTGCCGCGCTCGAGGACTTTTTCCCCGAGTTGCTCTTTTGCCGCTTGACGGCTGGAGCGGTACCAGCCGCCGGCAAAGTCGCAGATGCCGTGATCGGCTCCGCTTGCTCTGCCCGAATAGCGCGAACAGCACGGTACCCCTTTGGCCAAAGAGCCTCCGGGCGCAGTAGACCCTGTGTAACCGCAATGCATATGGGGAGCAATGATGAAGTGGATGGGAGCGGGCCAAACGGAGACCTGCCACCGCTTGGGAAAATGTCCACCCATGAAAATACGAATCATATGCCCAGCGCGCGAGTGGACAGCAAATGCGTGTGACACCGCCGCCAGGCTTATCGATCAACGGCAATGCCTGCCCACCAGCTCGGGCAAGCGTGCCAAGGTGGGGTGTGCGGGTGCTGCTGCCCACCTGCGACGCCGCTTTATCAAATGTTCGAGAAAGAGCCGCCATTGTGGTGGGCCGCTTCCCTGGCGGATCCTTGCGCTTCTCAGCTATGACGCGATTGAGCGCTTCTGTGGCCTGTGGTGCGTCACGGTAAGGAACGAAAGAGCATCATAGAGTCAGCCCATGAGTTTCCACAAGGGTATGGATCGACACACCCACCTGATGCGCACAACACTACATGGGAGGCTCTGAACGCGGAGGCACGTTGAAGAATGGTCGAGTGTAAAATGGCCGTGAGCCTGACTCTTGGGCGACCAAGGTGCCGGCTATGGCGCTGCGAGTTGCAAGATAGCTCGACCTATGATCACACATGGTGGCTTGCGCACCTGAGGCAGCATGCCCGTTAAGTGTGCATTTTGCTTCTGCTGCAAAGCATAGAGGCGCGCGAGCAACGGAAAGCATACGCGCGTGTCCAGCTTCCCGGCAGATTCTGCCGATTCACTCTGCTGATCACGCGAGGTCGCACTGCCCGCGGGAGCTGCGGCGCCACCACTAGGCACTCGCTCCATAGTGGCTGACGCCAGCGGGCCCATATTGCCTAGAATGTCGGCCTTAGCTTGTGAAGGCTTCACAGCGGTGCACGCAGGTGCTGCAGCACGAGCCGCAACGCTACTGCTAGAGGCGGCAGCTGCCTTGCTGCCTTTGCTGCCTTTGCTTGCTGGCGCTGGCGCTGATGCTGGCGCTGGCGCCGGCGCGAGCACTGGTGCTAGTGCAAGCACTGGCGCGAGTGCGAGCGCTGGTGCTGGTGCGAGCGCAATATCGCCAAATATACTCATATCGGGGGCTTGCGGCTTTGCACCACGAGCTTTGGAGGGCTTCGGACGGGGAGGACGTGGTGGCTTGGGCGGCACGCGGAAGGCAGGCTGGCCGAACCGCGGTGTCGCCAGCTCGATAGGGGGGTACCGGCCACCCGAGCGGCGCAGGCCCGGAGTGGAGATGCCGCCGATCTCGCTGCAGGTGGGCGAGGAAGCTGACGCCAGTCCTGCCTTGCTTGTCGTCTTGCTGGCAGCAGCCACCGCAGGGGTCCTGGCAGCGGGATCAGCACGCACAGCCCTGAGCGTCTGCAAATGGAGCTTGAGCCGGTCAAACTGCAGCGCATTCGTAAGCCTTCCAATCATGGGCACAGGGAACGATGCGCCTGCTTTGATGCATGGTGGAGGAGCGGTGGCACGAAGCACGTGCGCCTCCAGTTCTAGGAGCTGTGATCGTGGCATGGGACTGCCCTTGGACGCAGCCGTCTCGGACAGGCGCGCGAGTTCATGAAGTAGGGTGTCCATGTCCGGCGCAAGGCGGGCACGGTGGGAAGGAGCACAGCCAGCGCGGGAAAGCGCAGCCGATTCGGTCGCCGCCTCGGGCGATCGGAGGTCTTGCACCTGCGAGCACCGTTTGCAGCAGCGGCGGGCAGTGTGGTAGGCATGCTGTGAACAAGGCAGAGCAATGGCGTGCGCTGCCACACTACAGTCGCACCGTTCGATTGAGAGCACTGATGTGCTCTACCAACAGTACACCCGCCCTAGACATGTTCCCACAAGAGCAAAGTACTACAGCGGAGCCCACATCTTCTGCCCCACCCGAGTGTTGCGTGAAGTGAAGCTCGCAGGCACCCTGCTATGACCCAACCGAGCACACTCACCTCAACGTCAAGGCAGCCATCGGTGAAGAATATCTCGACGTGCTCCCACAGCCTAGGGATCGAACGCAGGTGATGCCATGGCAGGCGACCCGCCTCGATCTGCTTGAGAAAGCGCCGCGTCTCAGCGGAGTACGGGAGGGCGAGGCCAATCTCCTCAACGGCAACGTGGCTCGGCATCAGCCGCAGCCGGAGGCACGGTGGTGGCATGTTACGGTTTGCAGGTTTGGGCTGTGTGGCGCCGTTTCCGGCGGACGTGTCAGACCGCTTGCGGGATGCTAGGCCACCGCTCTGCTTGCGCAGCGTCTCAGTGATCTTGCTCACGATGCGGTCGAGAGTTGCGAGCATCGCAGAATCACATGCCTCCTCAGCAGGCGTGGGCGTTGTCGCCAGCGTGGGCGCTGGCGCCGTCGGCTGTTCGCGCGCGCGCTTGCGAGTGCTCCTCTGCCTCTGCGCGAGAGTGGTGGGCCGAGGATCTCTCGGTGAGAGAGTGAATGCGACAAACGAGGAGGAGGCCATCCGCCACACCGCGCCGCGCCGCGCCACGCCGACAAGGGGCCGGGGGGGGGGGGGTGGCGGGGGGTGGGGGGGGGGGGGGGGGAGAGAGAGAGAGAGAGAGAGAGAGAGAGAGAGAGAGAGAGAAAGAGAGAGAGAGAGAGAGAGAGAGAGAGAGAGAGAGAGAGAGAGAGAGAGAGAGAGAGAGAGAGAGAGAAGGAGAGGAGAGAGAAGAGAGAAGAGAGAGTGAGAGTACAGGGTGTCTTGTAGAGGGACGCCGCGCCAACCCGACGAGAGAGAGAGGGAGAAAGAGGGGGAGAGGCGGGCGATCTTGAGAGAAGAGAAGAGAGAGGGAGAGACTTAAGATAAGCTACTGCAGAGGGAGAGAGAGCGTGCGCGCGCGGCCCGCGTATTGCAGCAGCTGAGAGAGGTACAGTCCTGCGTGTAGAAAGTACATAGAGAGTACAAAAGAACGGTCCGCGAGGCACAGGGATAGATTGGAATCATACTACTAGAATCTTTCCACGGGCCACCGGCCACAAGTGGCGTTCCGGCGAAAGAGAGTTGGACAGACTGGTTTGAGCCATCGAATGTCCACGGTGTATTTTATTGTTGTAGTGGCAAGATGCAACATCCAAGGCCATCGCGTATTACTCTAGAGTCTAGAGTAGCACTAGTATCAGTATCCAACCAAGGCCGTCATCGTCATGAAACACGCCGAAATACGCCGAAACGCCAAGTCCAAGTCAAGAGTCAAGTCACCTTCGTGTGTGTGTGTGTGTGTTACAGGGTAATGCGTATTGCGTAGCCTCCATGAAGGTAGGGCGGTCAAACAGTGTTTTTTAATAAGGTGTGAAAAAATGACCATCTCAGAATTGAGGAAATTTGAGGATTTTGCACGGTAGAAAGTTCCCAATACACCCAACTTGCACATATCCAGGGTCCAATGGGACCCGGACCCCCCCCTTGGGCCCCCACAACAAAACGTAATCAAAAAAAGACAGAAGACGCTAAAATCGCAAAAGCTTGAAAAGCTCAACTTCAAGTCGAGACCGGGCGCGCTGCGTGCCCGTTTTCGACGATCCATCAGGATGGGAGACCACCCCAGATACCAAATACACAGGTTTCACCCGCATGGTCACGCCAATCGGACAGGCCGCGCCCGGATACCTCGCCGAAATCACCCATCCGCCGAGCCCATTGAACGTTGAGCCCTCGCCGAGGGAGGCCCGGAGAGCCCAACTTCGAACCGATGGCGGGCGCGCTGCGTGCCCGTTTACGACGATCCATCCGGATGGGAGACCCAACCAGACACCAAATACATAGGTCCCACCCGCATGGTCACGCCAATCGGACAGGCCGCGCGCCTCGCCTCGCCCCCAACACCTGGCATCGCTCCGCCTCGCTCGTTCTCCTCGTTCTTGTTCTTGTCTCCTCTCTCGTACTCTCCCCCCACCCCACGCCCCTGCCCCCCTGCGCGCGCTCGCGCGCTCGCGCCTCCCCGTCCCCGCCCCGCCCCGCCCAAATATGTAGGAGCCACCCGCCCCTGCCCGCCCAAATATGTAGCAAATATGTCGACGTATTTATTTTGCGAAATCGTACCCAAATATGTTTTACGATATGTTGATATTCCTGCCTAGCCCTACGTGGCGCGCTCCATGACCTTATCGACTTAACGATAGTTTTGTGAGTCAATAGTTCAAAGCCGCGCGCGTGGTGAGGATATTAAGAAGTTTTTTTCACATCGTACATCGTACCAAGCTCCTTTTATTTGTATTTGCTATAGCGTAGTACAACCTATTGTTCTAATAGGGGACAAGGGGGGCGCTCTGCGCGACCCGTTGCTGCTCTTCCGGGGATGGGGGGGGGGGGGGGTGAGTGGGGGGAGGGCGTCGGCTAACCATATGTAAGTAAGGAGATGGTGCCATTGTTCATTTCTGGATACATCATACATCATGAACACATGCAAAAATTCAGATCTTGATTTGAGCATCTTGGGGGTCCACTTGATTGAAAACACTTCTATAGGCTCTCCTTGTAGCACGTAGCACCGCGACCCGCTTACGCTTACATTAGTAAACGGGCGGAGTGAGAGGCTGGCGACAGGCGGAAGAACGGAGGACGGAGGGAGCGGCGCAAGTTCGCCCGAGAATGCCCTCTCAAAGTATGGTTCCTCGGGCGCCGTGCGCCGTCGCTTATTCTGCGGAGAAATGCTCGGGCAGGCTCGCCAGCCCCAAGGGCCTCTCACTCTCGACGGGACGACTGCAAAGGCTTCCCTCCCCCCCCCCCCCCCGTTGCTTTTCCCTGGTAAGTCTTCAATGTACATGTTGCATTGGCGACTAACAACTGGGTTTTCACCCCAATGAGCTTGTGGGTTGTGGGGAGTTGCGAGGGGGAGCCGGGGGCTTGCGAGTTGCGAGGGGGAAGGTATAATCAAGTGCTTATACTAGTACTTAGTTTGTTTGTGCCTTGGGACTTGGTACGGTCATGTATGTCGTGGCTTGGCGTGTAAGTGCAAGTGTAGTGAGAGTAGAGATACTAACGCTCAAGAAAGTGTTTGTTATAGCGTAGTACGTAGTACGTGCCATCCCTTGAAAAGTTTTTCTCGGATTCCGGTCGCTTTCGTGATTTCTGTTGCTGTGTGTACGGTAGTGCGCACGTGCTCAAGGGAAGAAGATTTTCATGAAGCGCGGCACCAAGCAGCCCCGCAACTCCTCCCGACATTTGGTATGAACATGAAGGGGCGTGACCCCAAATGAACGCCTCTCGCGCCATGGCTCGACAGAAGCACAATCCAATCCGCGATCCGCGCATCACACACCCACTATGCGCAGCGGAGTAAAAGTTTTTTTCTCACTATCACTATACGTGGCTCTTGGGCACAAATACACTACGAGCAAGAAGAGTTGTACACTATGTACGAGGGGGGTTGGTTAGAGGCCGAAATAGGTGGGAAATGGAAAAGGGTAGCAAATCACAAGTCTAAGAAATGGAACTGCTTGCGGTTTTCTTAGCGGCCGATCGCACGGATGGTGGCCATCGTTGATGGCTGGTACGTGATGGGAATAACACGACCTGCTTTAAGGTCCTCGTGGTCTCATGCTCCCGGTTAGCGAGTTGTGACGGGAATTGCTCAAGCTGGCTCATAAACATGAAACCGTTGCGAATCAACAGCAAGCTGGAATTTCAAGACCGATACACCGAATGGGGTCGCCATCTGAAGATACTCCATCGTGTCAAACGGCACTGCCACCAAAATTCCAAGGCCCACACACCTGCCGCGACTCTAAGCGTCCATTTCAGCGTACCCTCATCTAGGGAGGGAATGCAAACTGCCACGGAGGCGCTCGTCTAAGCAGCGCGCAACCGTAGGATAGGAACTCCGGGTCACAGTCGGCTGGTTAGGCTCGCCCTGTGTCGCGCCCTCTGATCCTGCCCGCGACTGGCATACGCATACTCCCGGCTGCTGAAGAGTATGCGGCCTCGTCACGCCGCCTCGCTCTCCCCCGCATCATCTACATCGCCAATGCCAAGCTCTGTTGGGATGGCCCGATGACGCAACTCTGGCGCGCCATTGGACTCATACCTGTCACGTGGTGAGGGAAAGGGACGTGAGCGCCCCCTTGCCGGCGATGGCTCGGTACGGAGGGCACGCTCACGCTGGCTGGCGCCAGGCTGCACTCTCCGCTCACCCCAGCGCTTCGAGTGCCCCCCAAGCGAACCAACCGCGATCCTCTCCTATGGCGATGGTGTGGCTGGACCCTGCCGCTAGCGCCGAGACGCGTATTCGTGAGAGCGCCGTCACTGGCGTCGGAAGCGAGCGGCTTGCCTCATCGCCGTGTCCAAGACGTCCAGCCCGGCCCTGCCCCCAAGAGAAGACGATGCCGTCGCGCGCACTCAATGCGAGAGAGTGGTAGTCTCCCGCCGAGACAGTCGACACGTGGAAAGTCACGAGAGCCTCGATGAGCTCCGGCGAGTGCCGGTTCAGCAAGTCCCCATGGCCCAACTCGCCGTTGATACCACAGCCCCAAGAGTACACCTCGCCCGAGGCGGTGCATGCGAGCGTGTGGCACATCCCGCACGCGAGCGACGTCACCTGCGCGTTTATGGCCGGGGCTCAGCTCAGCTGTCACATTCCTTGCACAAGTTGCTGAACATGCCTATGGGAATCCGACCCCCGCGTGCCCGCCGACTGCGTTGTGCGTGGTCATCGCATTGGGCGCTGCCTAGCGGAGCGGCCAGCACCGCTCACCCGCCCAGGGGGCCTGCACGGGTCACGTGTTTGCATGTGCGAGGGGCGAGCCGCACCTGTGCGCCACTTAGTGCCTGGACCAAACCGGGGATCGAACGCGGCGCTGTCTTATCAGACGGCCGCCCGAGCTGCCCTTGTGCCGCCCAGCCCCATGAGAAAACCTTGCCCGTTGCGGTGGACGCGGCGGAATGGTCTCCACCTGCGGCGAGTTCGAGGACTCGTTCGCCCGCCAGCGCCGAAATCCGTGCAGGAGCGCGCCTGCACCTGCGGTGACAAGCAAGGGCACTCGCGCGTTGTTGCCTACTTGCACGAGCGGGGTGCACTCGCCCGCTAGCGGTTTCGCATGTGCTAGAGCCCTCGGCCGTCTCGTGGCGCAGGCAGCGTGCGCGTGCACTCGCGCGGGCTAAAGCGCTCACCTCTCCGATGGCCCGAGCGTGCCCGCTGACTCGTCCCCATGCCCAAGCTGGTCGTACGCACCTTGCCCCCACGACCAAATGATGCCCTCGCGGCTCGCCGCGAGCGAGTGCATTCTGCCAGCGGCAATCGAGCGTATCCTAGCCAGCCCAGAGCAAGCGGCCGTAGAGTGAGAGCACGCGCTGTAGCGCGTGCAGCGCGCAAGCGCACGCTGACCGGAGCTCCTGCAGCAGATGCTCACCTATGCATTGCGAGCGAGTCGATTCGACGTGGCATGCCAATCGACGCCTCGTCTCCGTGGCCAAGCAGCCCGTCCTTACCGCACCCCCACGAGTAGACGGACCCATCAATGGCGAGCGCGAGCGAGTGGCTCAGCCCGGCGGAGACGGAGGCGAGTGGCACGTGTTGTAGCGCGGCCACGCGGCGCAGCGGCGAGACGAGGGTGGGTGCCCCAACACCGGGCGCGACGACGCCCGAGTGGGTGTGGCCGAGCAGGCCAGGTGTGCCGCCTATGGCGCTAGGGTGGCGCGGGCGCTCGGTGCCGGCAGTGTGCAGCGTGCCCGCCCCGTCGATGAGCAGTGAGTGATGCGCGCCCGCCGCGAGCGCTCGCTGGGTGCCCGAGCCGCGCATGGTCTCGAGCCACGCGAGCATCGATGTCCATGAAGGCTCGCCCGGAGGGAGGGTCTGAGGTACCCAGTGGCCTGCGGCCTTGGCGCGTAGCCGGAGCGCCTCTTCCACCGGCGAACGGGGCGGTGGTGGTGGCGGGTTCCCCTTGGAGAGCAGCGAGCAGACGCACGCGAGCCGGCATAGCTGCCTCGTCTCGCAATGCGAGAGCACGCACACGAGCAGCTCGGAAGGCAGGTCGAGGAGGCGTAGCGGGAGCGCAACGCGCGTGGGAGTGGTGGAGCTCCACGACTCACGTGGCGGCACGATGGCGTGGATGTGGTCGGCCAGCCCCCTCGCAGTGAAGGCCTGCTCTGAGGAGAAGTCTGCTGCTGCGGCCCTCACAGAGACGACGGCGGCACGGAGCTGAGAGAGGGCCTTTGCGGCAGAGGCGTGGCTAGAGGAAGGGGTACGAGACGCTGATGCAGTCTCCTTGCTCACGTACTGCATTGCGAACGCGCCAGAAGGGAGAGAGCGGGGCGCGCGGGGGGTGGGGGGGGGCTTGAGTAGCGGAGAGATGGGGAGAGCTTCCCCCCAACGGGGGGGGGCTTCACGAGAGGGGCGGAAGGGAGGGGAGAGAGGGAGGGTGGGGAGGAGTGGCGGCGGATGGCCTCAAGTATTATGTGAATGCCGACTGGAATCCTTTTCTTGTACTACGGTCGCGTGGCGAGGAGGGAGGAGGGGCCCGGGAGAACAAACAGGCGCGGGAACGAACGGAGGGAAAGAGAGAGAGAGAGGGGAGAGGGGAGAGAGAGGAGAGAGGGGAGAGAGGAGAGAGGGGAGAGAGGGGAGAGAGAGGAGAGAGAGGAGAGAGAGGGGGGAGAGAGAGAGTGGAGAAGAAGTCGGACCAAGGCTCGCACGCTCGCACGGCTCTTCCTGCTCTGTTCACAGTCGCACACACACACACACCTCTACCCCCCCACCCCCACTCCCTCTCTCCCTCTCCCTCTTCTCCGGCGCTGCCCCCCCTCCCCCCCCCCTTCCCCCGCCCCCACACAATCAACTCAAGGAGAGTAGAGAGAGTTGAGAGTGTAGGGGGGGGGGGGGTCTGGGAGGAGAGGGAAACTCAGAGAGTCTCTCCCTCGGGAAAAGCTGCCAAGACATTTACGGAAGTGGACGGGCGAGGGGAGAGAGCAGCGGCCCCGCAAGCACTCCCTCTCTCTCCCGCCCGGAGAGAGAGAGAGAGAGAGAGAGAGAGAGAGAGACTCTCTCTCCTCCAGAGAGAGGGAAGACTAAAGTACAATCCTTATGAGGAGTGTGTGTGCGCCTGGCGGAAGGGGGGGGGGGGGGGGGAGAAGAGGGGGACAGGGGGGGGGGGGGGGGCTCTATTCTTCGTTCTCTCTTCACCTCACCCAACCCCGCCCTCTTGGTGAGCCCGCGTCAGGGGCGTTCCGTCGAAAGTGGGACTCGAGTGAGCCATCCAAGGCCCACAGTTTTGGTTTATGGTGCTGGGAGAGGGCTGGTTGGCGCGCTCAACCACGATGCTTAGTCACTTACGAAGTAGAAGCAGGAAGAAGTTTGGCACCTTTTCACACCATATTTGTTACCATGTCGTTTTATATTAGTCACCCACTAAAGTTTCACCTTCTTCGCCATCCTTCAGCCTCATGCATCATGCATCCTTGGCAGCTGCCTCCGCTAAGCGTGAGATTACTTGGTGCATGTCTTGAATCCACAGGCGTTGGCGGCATCCGCCGTCCGCCGCACCTCACCATGTGCCATGTGGTCTCGATGAGTGTGCAGGTCCATTTCAACCCTACATGTGAAACACCAGAGCAGGAACAATGATTTTCTTTTCGGAGACCAAAAACATATAATTACATTCAAGCCTTTTGGGCATGAGTATTCAGTTAGAGCCTTTTTGGAATAATGGCTATGTGGTGTGTGGTAGGAGTATGTGGCTATTTGGCTGTGCTTGTGGCTGGTGACAACGGTTCGCCACGACCTCAGCTCGGGCGGCCGTCTGATAAGACAGCGCCAAGTTCGATCCCCGGTTTGCTCCATGCACTAAAGTACACTGTTGCGACCTCATCGGGTTGTCGAGATGCCATAGATGTCCAAGCTCGAGGCTCTTCCTCGAGCCGCGGGCGATGGCGAGGACCATCGTTGCGGGAGAGAAGAGAGGAGGGAGGAAGAGAACGACTCCACAGGCCAGGAAGGGGCCACCACCGCCCGGGGGCCAAGTCGCTCGGGCCATGCGGCGTACGGGGTGCCGCACGGAGTATATTCATCGTAGGGAGAGAGAAAAGCCGTTTGAAAGGGGCCGCGCGGACTGGCTGCAGAGAGCAGGCGACTTTCTGCGAAAACAACCTTCGCCTCTCTCCCCCGCCTCCCCCCGCCCCCCCTCCCCCCGGCCCGCCCCCCCCCCCCCCCCCCGCCCCCCCCCCTGGCCCCCGCCTCGTCCCCCCTCCCCCGGCCGGCCCGCCACGCGCCACGCGCGCTCGGAGAGAGGGACACGCGGATTAGCTCTCTACCCTGACCACGCAGCCCGCAGCGACCCCGGGATGGCACGCGCCTCATCCACCACCAAGAGTACCAATGCCACCCCTTCCTCCAATAAGCGGCCGAGGAAGGAGTCGTTGAAAGGAAGACCCACCGACCATCCCAAGAAACGCATGGCGGCTGCCGTCGATGTCCCCGCCTCAAAGAAGAGGAAGGAGGAGTCGGCAGGTGCTCTGCCGACGGCAGCCACTACTGGCTCTAGCACAGAGCCCTCGGCTTCCAGGTTGGAGCGCGCACAGGTGGAGCGCGCACTCGAGGCGCTAAGCACATATGTGTCATCGAAGAACAGCGCTGGTGGACTGATCAATGAGGATTCCGTCATCTCAGTTGTGATTTCCACAAAGCGGATGCCCAAGACGAGTGTGGGCGCCAAGGCGGTCAAACCGCGCCTCTTGTCCCTCCCTCATCCATGGCGCGACCTCGACTCAACTGAGGTCTGCCTGATTGTCAAGGATCCTCAACGGGCAGTGAAGGACTTGTGCGCAGCAGAGCGCATTGGTGCCAAGGTTATTGGAGTGGAGAAGTTGAAGAAGAAGTACGTGCCTTTCGAAGCTCGCCGTAAGCTGCGTGCGGCCTTCGATTTCTTCGGCGCTGACGAACGCGTGATACCCCTGCTGCCCAAACTCTTGGGCTCTGAATTTTACAAGTCAAATAAGCTACCACTTCCACTCAACCTCAAGCGAAAGAACCTACGTGACCATCTGCAGTGCGCGGTGGGTGGCGCAATACTCCGACCGACAGCTGGCACATGCCTCTCTTTGCAATGCGCGTCTTCGACGCAAGAGATTGCAGATGCTGCGGACAATGTCAGCACCGTGGTGGAGAAGGTTGTGGCTCGAACGCGGGGCCATTGGGAAAACGTTCAGGCCATCCACTTGCGTACTGTCAACTCGGTTGCCCTCCCAATCTATACTGCGCTTTAGCTTTCCCGCAAACTTCGCTGCTGAGTGGTGCTTCAGAGTATGAATAAAACTCATTCAAATCATCACGACGCGCACGCAGCTTTGGGCCTACTACTCATTCTCACGCATGCAACGGTTTCGCATTCGCGCATTTCTAATCTCTGATTGCTCTAATAGGGCGGTCAAACACTATTTTAACTTCTGAGGGTGTAAAAATGAAAAAGTCAGGAATGAGGAAAGACACCAAAGTAAAGCGGTGGAACCCCCGGAAAACACCTATCTAGCACATATTCGGTGCCCTTTGGGCCCAAGACCCCCCAGGCCCCAGGGAGCCCCCACAACGAAGCGTAACGCCCAAAAACGGCAAAACAGAAAACAGGCCTAAATACTCTATCTCGGAGAGCCCGAATTCAAAAGGACGCAGGGCGCGCTGCGAGACCGTTCTTGTTCATCAGCCCGGTGTCCGGCCCGAGCCAAGCCCCATATATCCAGGAGCCGCGCAACCAGCGACGCCATTCGCCCATTCGCCCGCGATGCCCCCCCCCTCAAGCTGGAGTGCAGTGCGAAATGAGCCAGGTGTGGCCGAGGCCACGGGCCGTGTGGCGCGACGTGAGTCGCACGCACCTGCTCGGCCTCTGCGGGCGGACGCGGTCGCTTCGCCAGCGACTGCTCCTTGGGTACTGGTAGAGGTGGGGACGGGAAAAATCGACTTTTCACAATTGCACCCAAAAGTCGATGTGAATGCATGGAGAGGTGTCTCATGCTATGATAAGAGCTTGTGCAAAGTTTCAGAAGCCAATTGTTTCATGGTGGCGAGTACGAGAGCGAACAATGCGGTGTGTTTTTCGCGGTGGCCAGGGAGTTTTTTTTAAGTAGATTTTGGCGCGTTGGAACCACAATGAAGGATGCTAGTGCCCACCAAAGGCCACTTTCGGGGTTGCGGGGCTGGAACCCCATCCTCTCCGGTCCCCAAAGGGCAGACGTGTCAGCACACAACACACGCCCCAGCTATCGAGCCCTTCCTTCCGACAGCTGACATGCCAACGCGCCCACTTAGATAAGCCCGGTCACTCACTAGGGGCCACTATCCACTATGGAGGTGCGGAGGGCACCGGCTACAATGGGAGATTGAAGAGCTAAGCAAGCTCCGTAAGGGTTCCGGTAAGATGGATCAGCAAAAAAAAACGGGGGTTCTCCGGCGAAATTTTCAAAAAATTACCGAATTTCGGGCCTTCGAAGACGGAGCTCGAAATACAGTCGGGCCCCCCTCCGGTATATTTTTGGTGAGGCCCTTCATGCGAGGCACAAACATCGAATGACGAGGAAACTTGTGACGCCAACTCACTCGGTCCACAAGGCCTGGTTCTATGCACACTGGACCATAAGCCATACTGGTATTTTTGGACTTCAATTTGCACAAAAGTGTCACAAAACTCAAGACGCTCACGTGAACCGCTAGTCACCGAGGTCCAGAGCGGCTAACTTGGCACCGCTACCGGGCGGGCCGCATGGACTTCTTTGTTCATCCACTTCAACTAGTGACAGCGCATAACATCAAATCAAGATATGCTGCCCTAGTGGCCGAGCCAATTGCCCACTCTACCCTCGCGCACCTTGTCGAATATCGGCCTTGGCGCAGAAACCGTTAACGTACCGAGATGCGCTCGAGTACCCACCTTCCCACCGCTGCCGGGCGCGCTCCTCGCGTGTTTTGGTCGATGCGACTAGTGTGGATGCATCGCCAACAACCACATCAAACAATGCCATCCTGCCACCGACGCCAATCGCCGACGCCGCCCGCGCGCATTGCGCCGTAGTCGGCCGTGTGTGGCGCCGACAACTACGCTAACGTCACCCGGCCGAATGGGCTGGAGTGCCCAACTTTCGAACGCGACCGGGCGAGCTGCCGGCGCTTTCTCGGTCATCCACTGAGATAGAATGCCCCAGCAGACACCATATCCAAAGATGCCGCCCTAGCAGCCACGCCAATCGCCACCGCCGCCCGCGCGCATTGCGCCGTAGTCGGCCGTGTGTGGCGCCGACAACTACGCTAACGTCACCCGGCCGAATGGGCTGGAGTGCCCAACTTTCGAACGCGACCCGGGCGAGCTGCCGGCGCTTTCTCGGTCATCCACTGAGATAGAATGCCCCAGCAGACACCATATCCAAAGATGCCGCCCTAGCAGCCACGCCAATCGCCGCCGCCGCCCGCGTGCATTGCGCCGTAGTCGGCCGTGTGTGGCGCCGACAACTACGCTAACGTCAACCGGCCGAATGGGCTGGAGTGCCCAACTTTCGAACGCGACCGGGCGAGCTGCTGGCGCTTTCTCGGTCATCCACTGAGATAGAATGCCCCAGCAGACACCATATCCAAAGATGCCGCCCTAGCAGCCACGCCAATCGCCGCCGCCGCCCGTGCGCATCGCGCCGTAGTCGGCCGTGTGTGGCGCCGACAACTACGCTAACGTCACCCGGCCGAATGGGCTGGAGTGCCCAACTTTCGAATGCGACCGGGCGAGCTGCCGGCGCTTTCTCGGTCATCCACTGAGATAGAATGCCCCAGTAGACACCATATCCAAAGATGCCGCCCTAGCAGCCACGCCAATCGCCGCCGCCGCCCGCGCGCATCGCGCCGTAGTCGGCCGTGTGTGGCGCCGACAACTACGCTAACGTCACCCGGCCGAATGGGCTGGAGTGCCCAACTTTCGAATGCGACCGGGCGAGCTGCCGGCGCTTTCTCGGTCATCCACTGAGATAGAATGCCCCAGTAGACACCATATCCAAAGATGCCGCCCTAGCAGCCACGCCAATCGCCGCCGCCGCCCGCGCGCATTGCGCCGTAGTCGGCAGTGTGTGGCGCCGACAACTACGCTAACGTCACCCGGCCGAATGGGCTGGAGTGCCCAACTTTCGAACGCGACCGGGCGCGCTTGGTGCGAAGAGGCTCGGGCTGGACGGCCAAGAAGTATATTAAGAGTCTGCGCTGCCCCGGCGTCAACGAGTCCGCGAACGCGATGCACTTGGCGACCGCCTCGGTGGATGGCACAGTAAGTCCTGCGGTGGCAGCGCAGCGCGCGAAGAGGGCTGCATGGCAATGCTCGCCACGATTCCCAAGCGCGCGGGTGGGTAGTCTGCGGGGTTGGGAGGAAGCGTACTGATAGTGTGGATGGGATTCTGCGCGTAGGAGTGCGTAGGCAAGCCGGTGTCATCCTCCTCAGGTTGGGGTTGGAAGTGATGTGGGGTGGGGCTGGCGGCCATGCTGCGTGGGCAGGTGAAGCAGAAATCGGCCAAGTGAGGTGGCACGAAACGCCGGTGAGACAGCCGTCTGGTGTCCCCAGACCATTCAGTCCGAACACCATCGACAAGGGGGGGCTGACCGCCGCCGTGCTCTCGCTGGAGCGCGGCGAAGGTCGGCCTGTCAGGCGGGTCGGTCGCCATCGCTCTGCCTCGGATTCGGATTAGAGCGGGGAGAGAGACGAGGGGAAATCGGGAAATCTTCCCCCGGTCCGAAGATAAAAAAATGTGGGCCTCCGGATCAACAAGAGTTTTTTTTTAACCCACTCTCCCCCACCTCTAGTACTGGTACTGGGGGGGGCGCCCTCGGCGGGGGGTAGGGCCAGGCAGAAATATTCCGAAAAATCTGCCCAAATATTCCGCGACGATGTCCCGTTTATATCCCGGGAGGCTGCCCAAATATCCCCAAAATATGTCGTCAGTGAGTTTTGTTTTTGGCTATCGCGCTAGCGCGCTGGGCCCTCATTTCTCCCTCCTCCCTATTCTTTGCTAGCTTGCACACACGCACACACACATACATTATTGTTTGCACCATGATCCATGATGCGTGTTGTAAATTCCATTGATATTGGACTTGGCACATCACACATCACACTTCACACTTGATTCACAAATCACAAATCACGCTCTTGATTCCACTTATTGCGGTTGTAGTTGTAGCGCAACAATAAGACAGATGCCTCCACTTGATCAGCCAGAGAGCTTGCACGCAAGGAAGGAAACATAGGGGATAGGGGCGACTCATTTGTGACGCGTGAGCGCAAGGCTGCACGGGAGGAGGGCGGGCGGTGTGAGATGGGCATTCTGTGTGCACGTGATGACGTGATGAAGAGCGCAGAGCAAAGCAATAGGATAGGCCAGAGCTGCAGTGCGGGGCCTACCTCGGGGAGGCATCGCGCATCGCTGAGGAGAAGAGGGCGAGATATGGGTGCACGTTCCGCTGCTAGCAGTGCCCTTCCCATGCGATTCAGCTCCCGAAGCGCTCACAGAGTATCACAGTAACAGCTAACATGCACAAACAAACAAATGTTACGTATCGAGAGTTGCTCGCACCGGATTTGAATTTTTTTTGGCGCCAAGCGCCAAGTGCCGCCGGTCATGGTTTTCTAGTTGTAAGGGGAATTTTATTTTTGCGCTCATGCCTTGGGACAGCCCAAATATCCCGCAAAATATCCTGAATATGCCGCGGGGCGATATCCACCCAAATATCCCGCGGAATATCCTGAATGAATATTTCTGCCTGGCCCTAGCGGGGGGGCCGAAAGAGAGGGGAGTCGCGGCGGCATGCGCTCCATCGCAACCAAGTATAAGCTTAGTTGATCATACGGGGAACGATGGAGAGACAGAAACGGACAACGATGAGACAGAGATTGAAGATTGTCGGCAATCGTAGGCGTAGGTAGGGCGTAATGCGTAGTGCAAAGAGCAGAAAGAAATAATGCGATTGCAAATGGAAACGGACATTGGACATTGGCCGGTGGTGTAGTATTATTTCTCGCCATCTACGGGCGTGGCCTAGGTATGCTACACGGTTCTCGTCTCGCTCGTCAAACACACTTCAGTATTGCTAGCAACGCGGAAGGGCTGAATAAATGAGCGTAAAAGTGAAGATAAGAGACTCCGATCCGTTTCATTAGACGTGAGGAACGCCATGAGAGGCGTGCAAGTTCAAGCTCGTCATAAGGCCGCACGAGCACACGGATGGACATGCCAACATTGCCTTTTGGATTTTGTAGAAGGTACTCCAAAAACGCGGGAATTATTCTCACTCATTTCATGGGCTTAGCAGCGTTTGCGTACGCGTTCATCAACGCTCCTGGAACGTATTTCGACGGGTACTTGGCGTAGAGAGGCTCCTTGTTCCACCCCTTCTGCGCCTGGTACACGACATAGTAAGCTGCATCGGTGATTTGGTCGTCAGTCAGACGGCCGCCAAAGGCCGGCATGTTGTTCTTCCCATTGGTGACTTGATACTCGATTGCGTCTGCAGCAAACATGCCATTTTCCTTGAGCACTTCGAGCTGTAGAGTACGTTCTGGGCGTACTGCGTTGTACCCGCCAAGGTGGCAAGCGCTGCACACGCTAGCGAACACCCTGGCCCCCTGTTCAATGTCTGGCGGCTGTGTGAGGGTCCGGGCAGACGCAGGCACCATTCCGAGCGAGCTGAGTGAGAGCAGCGCAGCAGCGAGCGCAGGCGCAGGCACGGCCGAGGCACAGATGAGCGGCCTAACCATCACTCACAGCTGTTCTTCTTCTGCGTGCTCTCTCTCCCAGTCCCTCTCTCCCTCCCTGTCCTTATCCCTGAACCTGCCCCTCTGTTTCTCTCTCCCCTTCCCTCTCTCTATCCTACCCCTCGGGCTCTTTCCCGGACGCCTCCGCCTTCCAAGCACTCGCGATGCCGATCGAAAAGGTTTCTCAGAGCCCCGTCATCGCGCCGACGCGAGTGAGTTTTGTTTTCGGCGATGGGGTCTCGAGCGTTCTGGGTCAGGTGGGGCCTTCGAGCGAGCACTCTAGTAGCTAGTAGGGCGGTCAAACAGGGCTTTTTAAGTACTAATACTGGGGGGGTCGACATTTCTGACCGTGAGCGGAAAGCCCCGGCGAAAGCGGGTCGGAGGGTCTCCCGGCCTTTTCAGAATCCTCGTCCGAAAACGCGTTACGAAGTCCCGTCGGAACCCCGAACCCGAACCCCGAACCCCCCCCCCCCCTTAGCTAGCCTAGCACACGCGCTCTGGCGGCTCACACGAGCCAAACTGGAATTGGACGTCGCTCCCACTGAGAGATGTGTTTCTTTCACTTAAAAGGTGCCAACACATATATTAAACTAGGGGTCCGACGCCCCATATTGCCTATAAACTATAAAGCAAATTTCAAACCCTAGTGCCCCAGCCCCAGCGATGACGTCCGCCAGTGTTGGGG
Source organism: Isochrysis galbana (assembly GCA_018136815.1). Classification (NCBI taxonomy): domain Eukaryota; phylum Haptophyta; order Isochrysidales; family Isochrysidaceae; genus Isochrysis; species Isochrysis galbana. Next base: position 3,144,377 of record CM030939.1, on the reverse strand, counting down.
CAACAGCTCGCTAGCTTGCACGGGTTTTGGAGCTATCACCAGCGCCAGTACCTTGCGTCAGCTATTGGTGGTCCGCTAGCTACTAGCTAGCACCAGCACCAGTACTTTAGGTCGAAGAGCTAGTCATGCCAGCTAGCTAGCGCCAGCTTTGGAGGGCGTAGAGGCGTAGAGGGTCTATAGTTAGTTGAGTGCGGGGGAGGGGGAGGGACGGAAGGGCAGAAAGGGGGGGGGGAGGGGAGGGATGGAGATGGAGGGACGATTAGGTTAGCTCCCATGTGCTTCTGCTTGTGCTCAGCACTCTAACTCAACTAAACGCACGTGCGCAAAGGCCACAACGGCAAAACGCGCGCCGCCGACCGCCGATGCGTAAGCGTAAGATAATGTGATAATATATAATATGTGATATAGAAAATATAGATACAAGATGAGCAAGAATCAAGAATCTTTCAATTTGAGTCTTCAACACAGTTACGTACATACTTTTACGTAGTCTTTATAATCAACACTTACCACTTAGCACTCGTCATCACCGGCGGGATCCTCAGCGACCATGTCTAATTCCCAAGGCAACACGGTTGACTCCCACTCTTCGAGCTTGGATTCAAGTGCAACAAGTTTGTGTGTGTGAGCCCTCACAAGCCAATCAACCGTGATTTGCCCAAGCCTATTGCGCATTGCGCTTGTACGAGTGAATCCAACCTTCCACAGACCAAGCATATTCACAACCGGAGGCAGAGCATTGCATGGACACCAAGCGCATCGCAGCCTAGCACAAATGCTTCCACCGATGCATGTGGGCGCCGGCGCGGGCGTGGGCTCATCCCCATCACCTGCTCCTCTTCCTCTTCCACCTCGTCCACAATCCACAATCAATCCACAATGGTTCGGCGGCGCTTGCGCAACATGTGGCATGGGGATGGGGGCAGGGCGGGGGGCAAGGGCGTCGGGCGTGGGGGCGTGAGGGGGGGGGGGGGGGGACGCCCGTGCCCCCCAAATTTCGATCAAAATTTTTTATTTTGTTTTTGATTTTGAGCCCAACCCCAAATTTTACAAAAAATTCTCGAAAGTCTGGCGTTTGCCAACATTCGCCGCGAGTGCGGTAAGAATATTAAAAGGGTTTTTTTACGGGTGAGCGGGTAGCGAGCAGTTGACAAAAGAAAGTGTGGAAGCTCCAATTTTGGCGCTTCGGCAGTAAGGAGTTAAAATGATCCGATGGGGGATGGGGCAGTGCCGCTCACCCGGATAGAAGATAGAAGTAGAAGAGCGAGTCCTATCTAGTTGGAATGTCTAGAATTATGAGAGCGCGGGCGGAGGCGCGCGCGAGACTCGACAGAGCGAGCGGGAGAGCGGGAGAGCGGAAGGGAGACAGAGGGAGAGGGAGAGAGAGGCGGAGAGGAGTAGGAGCGGGCGGAGAACGAAGGAGAGCGAACGCGTGCGCGTGAGAGAGACAGGGAGGTGAAGAGAAGGAGAGAGAAGGGGAGAGAAAGGGGAAGAGGCGGGAGGAGAGAGCCGATGCGCCGCAGCTCTCCCTCAGACTCGCGTCCCGCAGCCACCTCATCCCACCTAGCTCGCGCGATCGACATGCAGATGAAGAAACGTGAGAAAGACAACGAGTGGCATCTCATGTCGCAGATCAAGGTAAGGCGGGGGCGTTGGAGGGAGGGCCACAGAGGGGCTACTGGCGCTACAAAGGCGCGATGCAGGCTGCTGGGGCCCAGGGGTGTAGAGCACCAGAGAGATATTGGAGATGGCCGCGTCGGGTGGTTGGGGAGGGAGTGGAGGGGCACATGATCTCGCATGGAGAAAAAGAGTTGGGGGAGCGTCCGTGGGGCTTGAGCGCGCTTGAGGAGCGCGGAGGGCTATGTGACTGGTTAGAGATGGCCAACAGGAACACTGGGCGTATAGGATTAGGGGTCGCTTGAGGATGGGGGGCAGGGACTGGAAGAGCAGGCCCCAACCTGATGCTGAGGATCTAAGTGAGGGAAGCTAATGGGGGCGATTTTTCGGATGTTCCGCTACGTGTGCAGAGCATGAGGGAGGAAAAAGGCAACGGAAATTAGGAAGTGGAGACAAGGCGGAGGGCTGGGGTGGGTCGCAGCACCTTCCACTTGTCATGCATGAAGGGCGTGAAGCAATGCTCGCACGTGCACAACGGAGCTCCCGGCCGTTGAGTTTCTGACGCCTAGCTCGCGCACCACTGGTCGCAGGAGCTCTCGCGGCAGTTGGAGGCAGAACGCTCACGAATCAAGATGGAAGAAAGCGACATTGGAGGGCAACAGAAGCGTGAAGCACGGCTGATTGTTGCGGCTAACCGTCTACCCGTCACGCCGGTCAAGAACAAAGTGAGCGGCGAATGGGAGTTCAAGCGTTCGAGTGGTGGGCTCGTCTCTGCCTTCCTGGGCGTGCGCAACTTCAAGATCACGTGGGTCGGATGGGTGGGCGTCGACGTCCCAGCTGAGGAGCGGGAGGAGGTGACGCGTTTACTCTCGGAACAGCAGCCGTTCCGCTGTGTCCCAGTTTACCTCGACGAGCAGACGGCTGAGGTGCGCGAATCGTGCGCGGGGGGTGCACTTGAGGGTGCATTTTTGACGACCCTTTGGATGCATGTCTCGGGTCGTGTAGAGGCGTGGTGTAATGAGGCCCTCCCACGGGGCACAAGGATGGTGGAGTTTCCTAGCAGCTATCGTCAGGCCGTATGGACTCAGCTCCCACTGTCCTGTGTGCTAGGACTACTACAATGGCTTTTCGAACAATGTGCTCTGGCCTCTCCTTCACTACATTCCGCTGTCGATGCTCGACTCGCATGGCGATGCTGCCGAGCGGCAGTGGGCAGCTTATCAGACGGCCAACCAAGGCTTCTGCGATGCAGTGCTCACGCTCAACCCCACGGAGCTTGACACGGTGTGGGTTCAAGACTACCATTTGATGCTCGCACCCAAGTACCTACGAGATGCATCGCCGGAGCTCTCCATTGGATGGTGAGCGCCACGCCACCATAGCGAGGGGGGGAAAGAGACGGGGTAGAGAAGAATGGAGAGGTGGAGGCTCCCTGCTGTCAATAGCAGCTCCTCCGCATGACGTGGCAGTTGAAGGCGACACCGTCCACAATCTTTGGTGGGGCAATGCGTACGTACGGTTCCCCGCTCAAATACAGTGCGCGTGCGGGCAGCCCTGCGGCTCCATGGCTCAAAAAGGCAGGTCTGCGACGATAAAAGCTCAGCTCAGTGCCTCTCTCGCTCTGGCGGCCCACCCACAGGTTTTTGCACACCCCTTTCGTGACACCCGAGATGTACGCTACGCTGCCTCACCGTGAGGAGATCCTGCGTGGGGTGCTAGGCGCCGACCTATGCGGTTTTCACGTGTACGACTACGCGCAGCACTTCCACAACTCATGCGGCCAGGCGCGTGCCTATCTCTGCCCCGCGGCTGCCGCTCGTGCGGCTGATGCACTCCCGCTCGCTCTAACGAAGGATTTGTGGGGCCCAACGCCAACGCCCTCAACCCTTGCACTCCAACCCACTGTAGGTGCTCGGCATCGGCGGCGAGTCAGGGGTCACCCAAGGCAACGACGGCCTCTTCGACCACGCCTCTCGCCGTTCCATCTGCGTGGACACCTTCCCTATCGGGATCGACCCTGCGCCCTTCGAGCGAGCGATCGACTCGCCAACGGTGAAAGACCGCATCATCGATCTGCAAAGGCGATTTGACGGCAAACGCGTCCTGCTGGGCATCGATCGCCTCGACTACGTCAAGGGAATTCCGCACAAGCTCAAAGCGCTTGAGTACTTCCTGCAAGAATACCCGCAGTGGCGCGGCAAGGTGGTGCTCCTACAGATCGCCGTGCCCTCGCGCACTGAGGTCGCTGGCTACCAGAAGCTCCGCGCGAACGTCCACCGACTCGTCTCTCGCATCAACGGCACCTTCGGCACCCTGGATTACGTGCCAATCCACTATCTTGACCAGAGCATGAACTTTCCTGAGCTGTGTGCGCTGTATTATCGGGCTGACGTGATGGTTGTGACGTCACTTAGAGACGGGATGAACCTCGTCTCGTTTGAGTTCCTTGCATGCCAAAGCAAGAAAGGCTCCAAGGTGTGGCGGCGCCAGTATGCCTAGCGCGCCGCAATTCGCCCGCGCAGTGGTACTGCCTCGGTGCGATGCACCGCCCGTCGAGGCTGAGTAGGATGTGCCCCCCCCCCCCCCCCCCCCCTCGTCCTCCGAGCTCACGCTGCCCCTTTTCGGCCTGTTCCCAGGGTGCCCTTGTCCTTTCCGAGTTTGCCGGAGCCGCGCAAGCACTCGGCGCCGGCGCGCTGCTTGTCAACCCGTACAACGTCGCCGAGGTGGCTAAGGCCATATATGTTGGGCTCAACATGACCGCCAAGGAACGCGAGGAAAGATTTACGTACCTAGACTCTCACATTCACGGACACACTGCGCAAGAGTGGGCGGAGCAATTTGTCGCATCATTGCGGCACGCCCGAGAAGCTTCGAACTACGATGCAGGCTTCTTTTCCAAGCTAACCGAGGTATGTCGATTAATTCTCTTTGCGTATCCACAGCGCCCATGCGTACAACGCCAGTGGTGACTAAGGTGGTATGGCCTAGTTGGCGATCGTGACTTACACGCCATAGGCACGCAGCCTGAGCCCGGTACCTAATACTCTACCCGCATCATCATCTAACGTGCTATCGTAAACCTCCCTTGGGCACGCAGGCACGCACGCTCCCAGTCCAGGAGGTCATCTCCTCATACAAGGCGTGCGAACGCGCTAATGGGCAGAAGCTACTCGTTTTCGGCCTCCTCGGCACGCTGATCGAATACTCTGCATTCAAGAAGTTGGAGAACCTGCTCCCGTCGGTGCGGCAACATTTATTGCCGCACGAGCCCTCCAAACTCAGCCTCCCTAACCTCCTCTCTAACCCCTTCTCTTTGAGAAGGATGAGCCTCCACATCGACCCGCGGCGTCGCTGCTCCTTTCACTCATGAAGCGTTCGACGCTCCCCGACCCATTCGGACTCGTGCAGGTTCGCCGCAATTTGTCAACCCTCGCCTCCTCGCCTTCCAACACTGTCGTCGTTGTTTCCGGCCGCGAACGCGCGCTAATGAACGAATGGCTCGGCGAACTGCCCATATGGCTCGTCGCCGAGAATGGGCTTTGGATTCGCCCCCCTCCCCGCGATGGGCAACAACAAGCAGGGGAGACCGCGTCTTCGCCCGCATGGGAGATGACAAAAGACGAAGTGGACGACTCCTGGATGGCGTCGCTCAAGCCGATCTTCAGGTGAGTGTGCACTACGAGTTGAAAGGCCTCGCGCCTTTGCCACGCGAGCGAAGTGCGAGGGGCGTTCACAAGAGTTGGTGTTTTCGCGCAGTGGTAGCGTTGGGGCCCGGTGAGCTGCCGCTAACTACCCGGGCGTCGATGAAATCGAATGGTGTGCGCCTTAGGTACTTTGAGGCGCGCACGCCAGACACGCTCACTGAAGTACAAGAGCACACCATCACGTGGCACTTTCAGGATGCCGATGACGAATTCGCCGATGTGCAGGTGTGGTAGCACTCGTGGATGCGCTTTAGGGATGATCACGCCATACCTCTTGGCAGTATCTTGCGTTCACCAATTCCACTGCCTCCGAATTTACGTATCTCACATCTCTCCCCTTGGAATGTAGGCGGTGGCGCTCCAGTCTCATTTGGTCAAGGTGTCCAACAACTCTCCCGTAGAAGTCGGTCTTGACATGAAGCGAGTGGAGGTGCGCTCGCCTGGTACAACGAGCGCGTACGATGGGCAATTTGCACCGCGTAGTATGCATACCAATCGCTGGCAGTAACAATGCTCGAGGAGCATGCTGTTCTCGTCCATTCCGAGGCATGATACAGCCTCGGCAAAAACCGGGGAAAGCCGCTTTCATGCACCCTTCGCCCTCGACGCGCTGCGACACCGTCCAGTGTGCGCATGCGACATGTCCCTCGCTCGATTTTTTTCAGGTGCGCCCCTACGGGGTGTCTAAGGGCGCCGCTCTCACCATGATCCTGGAGCAAACGTTAGCCCGCTGGCGCGCTGATCAGCGTGTGACATCCGAGGAGCGACTGGCTCGATTGGAAGAGGAGTCGCAGCATGCCAATCCGACCCCACCCACGATGCATCACCCGGCTCTGTCCTTGCAACCTAGCGGATCTAACTTGCCTGACGCCTATGCCGGAGCCTCTGATCCTACCTCCGATCCCGCATCGACGCTGCCCGCCTCGCACGGCGGTCGTGGCAGCGCCTCCTCGGCAACCCTTTCGGAGTGCAGCTCGGATCGCGTGAGCGGATTCGAACAACCATCCCAACATACTCCCATGTCAAGCAGCAGCGCCCGCGAGACAGCTAGCGCGCCTGCAGCGTGCGGGCGCGACGTCGAGTCAGACAGCCGCCAACGCTCCACAACCCTGAGCGAGCTTGCTGGCATTCCCGCCGCCATCGAGTCTAGCACGCTCGGTCGTCCTGCACCTATCCCGCCGCCCATTCCCACTCCGCCCACGGATGTCCAGCCCCCCGGTAGTGCGAGTGGATCCGCTGACTTTGCCATACCGCTACTACCGCCAGCAGTGCTAGCACAGCCATCGGCAGCGCTATCGGAGAAACTCGCGGCGCTCCCTTCTAGTAGTGTGCGCGAAGCCGATGGCGGCCTCGCAGGTTGCGGTGGTGCAAGCACAATCGGCGCAATTTCGACGGTCGGCGAGAGCTCCCGGGCCGCGGGGCGTGAGAAGTTGTCCCATTTCGACTGGGTGCTCTGTCTTTCGGAGGTGATGGCACGCGACGAGGATCTATTCGCAGTCCTCAAGGACCACTGCGAGATGCAGACGCGCGATGGCTCTCGTGGAGGGAATACAGCTGCAACGGTGCCACTTTCGCGTAGCACGACGGCATCGGCCCCCCCAGAGCTCATGACCATGCACTCGGCACGCGGCCTCCCGTCCGCCGTCGGGAATACCGCGCTATCGGATTGCTGGTCCGATCACCGTTCGAGCGACATGTGCTCCGTTGCCACAGCGCCACCATACGCTCCCACCATGCCAAATCTAGTTGGTGGCTCTGCAGGTGCAACCGCCTCTCTTGAGAGCTGCTTGCTTGATGCAGAGTCAAATGGTTCCATATCTTTGCGGAGCCAGTCAGCAGCCGACATCCTCAACGCCGGCTCGACTCACTTAGACTCTCCGAAGCTGAGCAGTCGCAATCTTGGCACTTCGCCCCTCCCCCAGCGCCACAAATCAGGTCCTTGCGTACAAGTTTCGGCAGGCACAGGAGGACATACCGCAGGTGGAACTCGCGGCTCGGCTTCGAATTCCGGTTCCAGTATGAGATTGGATCGTCTGGAGGCTCTATCGCTCCGCGCATCATCGCAGTGGGGATCGGGCATCAGGCTCGATCAGATCGCGCAGTCAGAGTATGGTGCACCCGTGGATGATGGGCAAATGCAAAAGGGTTCGTCGACATTATGGACTTGCTGCGTAGGGAAGAAACTTTCCAAGGTGAGCAAGCAGCTACGCGCAGCCCAAACCTATTATTTGCACGCACTAATACGATGCTTCCCACTAGCTTGGTGCAGGGCGTGTACCAAGCCGATGTGTATGCGCGCCAACCAGCCGATAATGTGGAGCCCACGCTTGTTGAACTCACGGCTCAGCTATGCCCCATGTAGGCCGAATTCTACATCGATTATGATGGTACCGCCGGACTCCTCGACCTCCTCGCCCATGCCTCGCACGACGGACCATCGACCCCAGGCATCACGCCCGCCAAACCACAGATGCCTTCGGTGCTCGAGCGGCTGCCTCAGGTATGCACGAGGCTTGCCAATCTTGAGGGTTGGGGGGGGGGGGGGGTAGGGCTGCTATGACAAGTGTTTGAGCTACAAAAACATGGCTTTCTTAGCCGCTGGGCTGGCGCGACCGCTTATCGCTTTCATTATCTATCGACTCGTACCCTCGCCTGCTTGGGCTTTTGCAGCTTGTTCGCTACCTCGTGGGCAAGCAGCTCCTCTTCCTTCTGGACTATGAAGGATGCGACGCTGCTATTCCGGCGGCTGCCGATGGTGCAACATCTGATCGACGCTCGGACTTGCCATCGGAGAGAAGATCCGAAAACTCCCGCGGCGGCTATAGCGACTTGCTGCCGCCCCCCGCAGCGCTTCCATCGCCATCGTTCGGTCGTGGGTTTGGTGGGTCGTCCGATCGCCTGTCGCAGCTCCGCCAGAGCACCGGCGGCGGCGGCCATGATGCGCTCAATAAATCTGGCGATCCGAGCGCAGCGGGCCTCGAGGGAGCAGCCTTGGCCACACGCCTTGCTCAGCTCTATCCCACTGCTATCGTCTCACGGGCTCCCTTGTCACGGCAGCCGGCGGAGACCAACCCCGACCCTTGGTCGTTGGCAGCCGAACGCATCGGCGCCGCCGCAGCACGCGCGACTCGCGGTGACGGAGACATCTCGGGCGTGCAAATTCTTCCCTTCACGCCGCCGCTGCCGCCGCCGCCGCCGGTGCCGTCGTCTCATTCCTGGAACGACCTCTCCACATTCCGAAACAGCGCGTCGACTGTGGAGGCGCGGAGGCGCTCCGCCAACGCTGCAGCGGCGGCGGCGGCGGCGGCCTCCGCAGCGGCCGCTGCTGCCGCTGCAGCCCAGGGTGACTGTTGTGCTAGCAGTGGCAAGACCGTTGAAAGCTTCAGCCGCAGCACCAGCTTGGGAGGCGCATCCTCGTGCTCAGCTTCGGCAGACCTCTTCGAATCGGCAAGCGAGCGTGCGAGTGAGACAACTGCTGGCTGTGGGGAGGTGGAATCGCTCGTTTACGAGATTTCCTACCGGCCCGCACTAGAATCTTGCTGGTCAAAGCTGAGCGATCAGCTGTCCAGCGTGATGGAAGATAGCGGCGTCTCGATCGAGGATAATCATTTTTCACTCTCGGTGAGATGCCATCGCAATACAAGAGTTCATACGTGCACTCGCACTCCTAGCGCTGAAACGCACTTGCACCCTGCCCGCTTCCGCAACGATCCGGACAAATCCAGAGCGCCCATTGGCGCTAGCAGAATGCCGTACAATCATCTCCTTCACTTCCCAAAATATTGCAGGTCGACTTCCGCGGCGCTTCCGACGACGTGCAGGCCTTCACTCGCGAGGCAGTGGTGGAGACCATCGAAAAGGATTTCCCCATGCTGCGTTTCGTCGAGGAGCGCATGACGTTCGAAGTCAGGCCGTACGCCGGCTGGAACAGGTCTAAAGCCGTGGAATGGCTTGTGAAGACGGTGCGTTGGCTTGCGTCGTACGTCTGCACAGCCTGCACCCTTCAGAGCGCCCCCTGCCCCGTGGCTCACCTGCATGTCATCATGGCATGGAGTGGTTGGTTTCATGATCGCCATGAATATGCACGCGCTAGCTGCTCGCCGGCCGCGGCGCGCCATCAACTCTGGCCTCCTTCACAACCGTGCACTCGGGCAACGGGCGAATCAATTGTCCATGCCATGAAATTCACTGCTAATTTTTGATCTCCCTTACCCGCCACTCTACGAAAACAGGTAGTTGAGCGCGTGTGTGAAAAGCATGGCATGCGCAGTGTGGTGCCTGTGTACATTGGCGACGATCAAGCATTCCAGAGCATCCGAGAGATCCAAGGGGGACTCTACGTCCTTGTGACGGGCGGTGAGCCCCATGCACAGCCCATGGAGCCCTCACAATGAATGTGCCAGGGCTTCGTCATCAAGCAGGCGCCACTACCACGCCGGATATCGCATATTTCGCTGCCCGCCTCATAGCACTCGTCCGCACAGCCAGCATCGAGGACGGCTTGGCTGCACACCTCGAGAGAAACGATGCTGAAATGGCTCAAGACCTCTCCCTTGCCCCCTTTCGGTGCGCAGGCCCCGGGTCGTCGGACGGCTCGTACTTCTTGCGCGATACGTCACAGGTCGACCAACTTCTACGTTTCTTTGTCGAGCAGGCTGTGGCGGGCGTGACCGTGCGCGGCGGCTCATTGCATGCCAGGAGGCACCCTGACGGGAGGCTTAGCGGCCCCTCGGCTAACCAGCAGCTGTTGCTTGCAGAGGGCATGCGTCGACGCATGCCGATCCGCCTCGCGCCCGACCCTAAGCGCGTGGGTGGGCCGCAAGGGCAAACGCCCAAAGCGTGGGGGCCTTTGACCACATCGGACGCCATCAAAGATGGATGAGGAGGACTAGGCTGCGCGGCGTCGTTGCACGGCACTCGCGATTCTCGACGGTGCCTGCATCGCGTACGAAATGGTCGTTGCACGCACTTGCAGGGCTCAGCTATTGTTTGTTCACATTTGCGATCATGTGAGGATTAACTCTCTCCTCCACCACGTACATTCCTCACCGTCATGAATCGTCGATCCTCTCATGCGTTGACTAACCAACGTTAGGGCTCTCTAAAATAGCAATGATGACGACGGGTGTCTAGTTCCGGTGGCTTTCCTCGCTCACCGCCATGCACTGGCTCGCACCTTCCTTCATGCAGCATGTAAGCTCGCGTCAGCTACCAATTTTGTACATATTCTGCAAACTCTTCTTTCTGCGCGTGTGCTGAAGCCAAAGGTCGCGGCTACTCTTGGCGTGCTTTGTCTATGTCAACTAGCAAGTTCGATTGCGGGTCCCACTAGTAACTTCCGGGCGACCTGCGTGCAGACTAAACGTGCACGAGCCGTGCATGAGAATGAGGAGCGGCGCGCAGGTCATCGGGCTTGCGGGAATCGGATATTGAGGTCGGGGCGGCTACGTATGTGCGCGCGTGCGCACGACGCAGCACAATGGCATGTAAGGGCGCGCGAAGGACGGTGTCTTGGAATGGTGGGATAGTAGTGCGCAGGCTCGAGCCACGAGGACGAAGCCTCAAAGGACAAGCAAAGCACAAAGGGTTGAGAGAGGTGGAAGGTGGAGGGAGGTGACGGAGTCTTAAAAACTAGAAACGAGCTAATGGTAATGGCCACTGGCAATGGCTCTTTTACTTTTACTAAGATAGTATCACATTGCTAATATTCTCGGCCTCTCACGCAAGCAATGCATGCGCCATGCATGTCTAGCATAACAGCACTAAGGTGCAGGGTGTATGGGTTCACGTTGACACGCCCTCGAGGGGCCATTACAGTAACTTGGGCAAGGTGTTAACCCATCTGGCTTCTTACAAGTGTTGACAACTAAGTTTATACTTGGTTGACCCATGGGGGGGCACGAGCCCCCCCCTCTCTCAACTCCTCCCCTGCCATGGGGGAGGAACCACCCATCCTCCTGGCATGCCTGATGGCTTACCAGGAGGCCACTGCCCTGCTGACCCACTCTCTCACTCACAGGCACGCCTGATTCGCTCGTCCTGGCCAGTCGTGGCCTGCCCATTGCTCCAACTCCCCCTCCCCCCCTGGTCGACAGGCAGACAGGTGCAGCGTGGGTGGGGGCCCATGAGGCTCGGGAGCGCCAGCGAGGGAGAGGCAGGGGAGGCCAGGGCCCAGCCCCAGCCTCCTCTGCCCCCTGACCCCTGAGCTGGCCTCCAGGAGCCTCCAGGGGTCGCCAGAGGGCAGCTGGAGGCCTGCCGCAGGCGCGCCATCGCGCGTGCCGCAGGAGAGGGGAGAGAGGGCGCGGAGAAGGGGGTGGGCGGAGCGAGAGCTCCGCTCACCGAAAAATTGGTAAGTACGGTAAGTGGCTACGGTGGGGGTGGGGGGGGTTCTGTGGCCCAAAGGGCACCGGATATATGCTAGTTACACCTATCCGGTGAGGCTATGAATATGATACCAAGATACGCTTCGGTCGTGAGAAGGAAGGTGAGCGGTGAAAGTGGGCACCCCTGGGGCATCCCGCTTCCTATTGTGAAGGGGTAGCTTCGGCCACCGTTGATTTTGATCGTGCGGATCGGTCTCGCCTCTTCGCTCGTGAGCGCTTTGGCTAGCTGTTGAAAGTCCGGCCCGAAGTTGAGCAGGCGGAGCGCCAAGTGGTAGAATTCCCAGCTGACTCTGTCGAAAGCTTTCTCCCAATCGAGTGCTAGGAGTAGGCCGGGTTCTCCGGTTTCGTCGAGGTATAGCTCTAGAACTAGAAGCTGAGGCTAGAACTTAAAACAGCTGTTTGACCGCCATACCTCTCCCTCTGCTTCAGGACCCCCGCCGAGGGCCTGAACACAAACACAAACGTCTTGCACAACCTCTGTTTACATCTTCACATCTTCAAGGACGACGCCCTTAGGGTGCCTTACACAAAGGTGAGTGTGCGGCCTACGTAGAACACTTGCCAGAAATGTTCATGCACAATGGGGAAAAATCCACCTTGATTGTGAGATTCGAGATTCTGGATTCTGGATTCTGGATTCGGATTCGTTGTCAAAAATCAAAAATCAAAAAGTGACAATAAGGGCTCCCGGGGATTTGGCCGCTGGAGCGAGCTCTAGGATGGTCCCGCTCGCTCTCGCCTACCGACAAGACGCTCGCACCTCGCTCGCACTTGCACTTGCATAATCATAATAAACCCCGTTCCATGCATATTTTAATACACTAGTGTCTAGTGTAAGTTGTATAAGGAAGTAAGAAGTAAGGAAACACAGAGCGCAGCGAGCGAGGAGGCCGGCGTGAGGCGGGGCGGGGAGGCAGCATGGAGGGGGGGACCCAGCCCGGCGGCGAGGCCTTCGCCACCGGTGAGGAGGTGCTGGCCCAGGATGGATGTGGCGAGTGGCTGCCGGCGCGGGTTGTGCCCCTCGACGGGTAATCGATGAGAGACTAGAGACTACCAACTGGAGACTACGAACTACAAACTACCCATTCTCTACGCTTTTACAATTCTAGCAGTCCGAAGAGTCGATCATCGGATGGTGGGCGACGTGGGGAGGCGACGGCGCGCGCGCGGGGGGGGGGGGGGGGGGGGGGGGCGGTGGCGGAGGAGGAGAAAGAAGAGGGGGCCAGAGCGAGGGCGGGGGAGGAGAGGGGTGTCCCCTTGAGGCGAGAGCGGCGGACGAGCCGAGGCTCGAGGGAGGTGCGTTCGCGCGTGGCCATCACGCACAGCACCCACCCCTTCCGCTCGCCCACTTGCCGAACTCCGTCCCATCGAGAGCTGAGAGGATGAGCAGAGCAAGTTCGGTTCATCGCTGACTTCCTGATGCACAGCACTTCGCATCCACAACTCTGATCAGCGCTCGTGGGGGCACAAGTCGGCCAGATCGGCCTCCGCCTGCCCGATCCCGCACTCCCATCTTAGCCGAGCGCGGAGCTGATGCAGATACACACTACGTACGGTTCATCCCTCTGAGACCGATTCTCATGCGGACCATGTAGTGACTGATCCGCCTCTCTTTGAACACCCCATGCCCGCCTGTCCGTCGAACTACGCATGTCGGGCTCACTGCGTGCTGTGCTACGTACACCTCTCTCATCCCTTCTCCACCGCGATTGCACGCGTTTTCACCTTCCCACGGCCTCTGCGCCGGGGATGGCAGTACTAACGTGCCACATCCATTCCGGCTTCTATTTCCCGCGCATCCGCATTCTTCTATGGCTGCACGGATTATCCAGGCCGGAAGACGACGCTGTTACATCTGCCCCGCATTGGGCACATCGTCAATTCCTCGCTGAGGCTCCACGACTCTTTTGCCCTTCAGGTAGTTGCCATGAGTCGGTGATTTTTCCGAGTCGTTGCGGGCCCATTGTGCCTGCCGACCGCGTTTGATGCCTGCATCGAGGGTCGAGACAGGTACACGCGCCGCCGCCCGCTTCTTGAGACCACGTGCTCCAGCCACTGATTCTTGCAGTCTGCCGCGGCTGCCTTCCTAGCATCGCAACAGCCGCATCGCAATCTCTCTGCCCACAGCTAGTCAGGAGCGCGCCTACTCTTCCTCGGCGCGCGCCGTTACACTGCGGGAAAAGCATCCGTCGCGGCATTCGGTGCCCGTTCTGGGTCTGCCGCTCGCTGCGCCGTCGGCGTGTGAGAGTGGGCAGGCGGCCGGCGGCGCTCCGCGCCGCCAGCTGCCAGCCCTAGACACCTGACGAACAAGCCCTATCACACCGGCTTCCCAGTTTGCAGCTGACCACGACTATCCTTGGCTTCGTCGCTCCATTGCTGCACGCAGGCGTCAGACCGCGTGCATCGCAACACGGTAGTGAGAGGACAACGCATCAACCACCTTTTTGAGAGAATCACGCCTGTGCTACAAATGTCAGACAACATCTACCTACCTTTTGCATGGCGCCGTGAGACTGAGACCGCTTGCACGCTCATCGTGATGACATAGGCTGCCGTCATCGTAGACAAGCGTCTAAGCCTTCTTCAAGGCGCATCTACTTCGGTTTTGCGTACAGTATCCATCCATTAATTGTGTGCACATCGCGCCTAGGGTTTGATGCATGAAGGCCCCATGCGCCAACCTGACAACTCAGTGACGACGAAGAAGAGACTGACGAGTCCCCCCCCGTAGTGTGAGCGTTGTCCTTTGCCGCGTCACGCCTAGTATAAAAAACCTTAAAACTTCATAATATTCTTACCGCACTCACGGCGCATGAAAACACTACCTACATGTAGCATACTTTCTACATCCCCACTCCCCCGGCCCTTCCCCCCCCGCCTTTGCCTCTAGGCGGCTCCGCACAGGATTCCAAGGGGGAGAAGTGCGGTGTGCCTAACTAAGGGGGAGATGCGAAGAGATTGCAAATTAAACCTGATTGCAATCACTGAAGTAGATAGAGAAGCGCGGGGAAGATAGCGAATTAAACCTATTTGCGAGGCGCCTAGGATGAGAAAGGTGAAAGGTGGGGAAACTTCCCTTCTCTTCGAGAGGAAGAGAGAGGGCGCTCCACAACCCAAGATCCTATGCGTCCAAGCGAAGCTTTTGACCGAGGACGAGAACGAGAGAATTATAACGATAAAACCGAACGACGAAGAAAAGCCTAACGAGTGTCGACTCGCGAATGCGCACAGTGTGAGAAAAAGTCCCGCTGGGGCGGGACAATAAGAAAAAACTGGGCTCAAGCAGACAAGTCCCCGGCACCCGGGGAGACAGCCGCGAGAGGCGAGGCGGGAGAGGGGAATTCTCTCGGGGGAGGATTAGAGAGGGTGAGGGCCCGGCGAAACAACTGTAATGCAGCGACCGGGAAACATAAGTTCTCTGTCGTTCACCGACAAGTGATTTGACAACTCTACGATAGATAGATTTATTTCTCATAAACACATCATTAAATTATGTTACGAATGGTGCCCCCAGCGCCCTTTCAAACATGCCACACACACTAGAAATCAGGCTCTAGACGCGCACATATGGACTGCCTGCGCGTCGCCATGCGGCGCACAGACAGTCCATACACATATCTTACGAATACACACGCGCACTGCCCCCCCAATTCGACCCCTTCGAGCCCTGTAGCCGATCGATCTGCTGACCGGCCGCGCCTGCCGAGAGAGACGCCAACTCTGACTTTTCAGCCAGGGAAGCTTGCTGCGAGGCGGGTGTGGGCTGGGGCGGGGTCAGGTGCTGGGTATGGCACACCCAGGCCAAGGCCGGGCGGGGGGCTCGCGCTGCGCGCGCGCTGCTCGCACCTGGCTTCTGGCGCTCGTCTGCGCGCTGCGAAGGGGGGGGAGTGCGAGAACGACCTGGAGGCGGGCGCGGCGAGCGTGAAGGGGCACATCGCGGCAGGCAGCGTGGGGGGGGCTTACCTTTGGTGTTGGCCGCGCGAGTACACCCCTGTGGCAAGCTGGGCTGCCAGAGAGGAGTGGGGGAAGGGGGGGGGAGGGGAGCGGCGCGCGGCGGGCCTCCGCGGCCGCTGCAGCGGCTAAGTCCCCGGTACCCGGGGAGATAGCCGCTGGAGCGAGCCCTTACTTATTGTCACCTTTCGGCACCAGAACCTCACACTGTGACACCGATACAACATGACGGTATGGCGATGCTTGTGTTTTATAAGTTATAAGTTACATTACTATGGTATAGCTATATATAGCTAGTAGCTAGCTTTAGTTATAGTAGTTGTTTAAACAAAATCTAGCGCAAAATTTGGGGGGGGAGGAGCAAAATAAGTCACAAAATCAAGCACAATATTTGGGGGAGTCGAGCGCGAAACTTGTACCCGTCCCTAACCTTCCTGCTTTTTGTTGCGCCAGTGCGATAGGCGCATTCGTGTGCGCCGCTGTGTGGGGGTGCTGCCTGATCTGTGAATGAACGTGGAGGTGGAGCGCGTTCTGCGTTCTGAAACAGAAAGAGTTCTGAAAGTGCGCGGCGCGTTCTGAAGAAGAAGAAGAGATGTATCCACCGTGGATATAAATAAAAGTTGGCATTCGTGTGAGAGTACATGAATATTGTTGTAAACGACTATGGACATTCGATGGCTCCGTTTGAGAGTGATGTCCCATATTTGACGGAACGCAACCTGAGACCTGAGCGAGGTTGCGCGGTTTCTGGCGCGGAGATCGCGGGCCTGAATATTATAGTGGCCAGGGGCCGGCTTTGTTAGGCTTGCACTGAGGCTTGGGGAGGGCTCTAGGAGCCATGGGAAGGAGAGGGGGCGCTCTGCGAAGCTCCAACCTCTACTACTACTCTAGAGCTCTAGAGTCTAGAGTAGATAGAGTAGAGTAGAGATAGAAGTAGAAGTAGAAGTAGAAGTAGAAGAGTAGAAGTAGAGGTAGACAGCCAGACGGTCTGCTCGGACATTGAGTGGAAAGTACCTCATAGAATCTCCCCCCCCCGCCCTTCCCCCTCCCCGGCGGGAGCGATGGCTCGGCCCAAACGCGAGGTGCGCCCTCCTCCTCTGTCCACCAGCAGTTGCGCGTCGAGCAGCGAGAGGTGCAAGGCGGCGCCGGCTGCTCCGACCGGGGTGCGATGGGTCAAGCCGCATGACGGCTCGCGAGACCCAAAGGGCCGGCTCAAGCCCTTCCCAAGCGCGCCGAAGCACTTCTTGCCCAACCTGACACCACGCGAGATGCTGCTCAAGGGCATGCACGGCGGCATCTACTTTAACCCAAAGGGGGGCAAGCCGGGGGTCAAGTACCCGCGCTCGCGCTACCCCAACGGCATCCCCGGCGTCGGTGTGGACGAGTTCCCGCGCGAGTGGTTCGACGGGGTGCCCAAGGAGCTCTATCTCTCGCGCAAGTACGATGTGAAGCACAACTGCTATGGTGTCAAGTCAGGACTTGACCAGGTTGGGTGGGAAACTTCGGGCTGGATCAACCCGTGCGATCCGCGCGGTTGGACCCAGTGGTACTTTCGCTTCTTCATGGGCCGTCGGCTGGACGGTGGTGAGGATGAGCGGCAAATCTCACGTTGGAATGGTGTAGCTGGCGAGAAGGGTCGCTGGAAGTCCAACCTGATTGGGAAGTGCATGCGAGACAACAAGGCGTACGACGACCCATCTGTCTCTCCTGTCGTGCGTCAGACGCTGCTTCACTGGGCTTACGAACTCAAGGAATCTGACTTTCTCAAGGGCGCCAAGCGCGTCGAGAAAGTGGGTGCTGCTTACCTACCACACCACCAGATGCTTCATGTGCACCGGAAGGCGCGGGGCGAGAAGCGTGAGGTGGCGGAAAGCGGTGAGGCAACGGGAGACGTTCAGGTTCAGCCAACCGATGGTGAGAGCACCCGCGCCAAGAGAGCTCGGAAGCGTGCCGGCGAAGCCGACGAAGCTTGCCAAGGAGTGCAGTGCCATTGAGTTTTTCTCGGTGTTCTCAATCTCCACACATCCAACCCGTGGGCCTTCAGGTCAGTGGTTTGCTGTATTTCCACCAGCTCTAGCAGCACTGGTAGTGGTGTTGAGGGCTGCTGCTCATCATAGTGCTGTCATGCTGTCGTGTGAGCGCAAATTTGGTGCTCGTCATGCCCCTCCCCCTCGCCCCTGTTTGACGCGTTGCATCCCATGCCGAATCAGATTTAGGCGTCTGCAGGTACTTTTGGCCAGATTTTCACAAGAATTCCGTCATGGTAAGTCTATAGACCAAGAATGAGAGTTTGAGGCGCTCTTGCAACTGAGAAAAAACTTCTTCATATACTCGCCACTGCACATCTTTCTCGTTGCCACGCCCGCTTCCCTTATCATTCCTTCCACTGGCCTTGCGCATGCGCCTTGCGGCTCGTCCACTCGTGCTCTACTTAGGGGCTCAGAGCAAAAAAACTATTGTTATAGTTTTAGCGATGGAGCGCGCGCCGACCGCTCCCACCTCCCAGCCCCCTGCCGCACGACGCCCCAACGAGGCCGACCCAAGCCGCCGGAGCCCAAGCGCTCACAACCCTCAGCCCCTCCCGATCATGACGTCGAGATGGCGCCACCTCCCTCGCCTCCCAAGCAGCCACACAGCCAGGGAACAGGCAGAGTCCTGTTCCCTGGTGCAGACCAGAGCCAAGGCAGTGCCCTGCCACATGCCTCCCTCGTCTCGCCACCCGACCAAGGACTCCCCATGAGGGCTGGCAGCACTGCTGCCACCCCCATGGTGGCAACTCACTCCTACCATCAGTGCACCCCTCGTGGGCGGGCACTTGACACAACGATCAATCCTGGGAGCATTTGCGCCCTCAAACCAACAACCAGCACATGCACAAAAATCGTACGCGGAAAAGCCGCTCAGAAGGGACCCATGGGGAAGGACCCAGTGCAGCAAGCCCAGAAGCAACCAACCCCACAACCACAGCAGCAATCGCGCAAGCGGGCCGACCCCTAGTCGGATCCAAAACCGATTGTTAACAACTCCACACAACTCGCTCCCCCCCCTCTGGATGAGGAGGGGAAAAAAACATCTGAAGCTTCCGGACTACACACCTACTATACTAGGGCACTTCCCTATCTCTATCTCTATTGACATCGCCCTTCTCGACGGACGCGATCCGACGGGGGACGGGGGCGACAGTTACGCACAGGAATAAGAATAAGTAAGGAAGGAATCTTTCGAAAACCCTTAAGTGAGTTGATGAAGACCGAAGTAAAATAGCGCCACGATATAATCCAGCGGCCAACTGTCGTATTCCATACGATGACAGACTTTTATTTAATACCCGTGGGTTATTTTAAGCCTTAAGGTCTCGTCGATTGGTATACCACCTCTTCTCTTACTTTCTCTCGATGTGATCAAATGTTCCATGACCGTCTTTTGTCTTCTCTTCGTGTATCGGTCATAGCTCCCCAGCGAGGTCCGCCCTCGTTGTGGCGACCCCTCTGTCGCATGACTGCGCGTTGCTAAGTTGTCCGCTGGTGCCGACGCCTGGCCGTCCGTCCAGGTGTGGTTAGTTTTCGCCCCGTTTGGTTTAGTTTGTGTGTCTCTGTGTCCTCGTACTTTTTGTTTTTGAGTCCACTCGTTGTAGTCTCCCGTGTCTACCTCGGACCTAAGAAGCTCTCATTCTCACTCTCCCTCTCTCGCCCTAGCTCGCTAGCTAGCCTCGTCTCTACTCTCCGACGCCACGCGTCGCAATCCTCCGACCTTCAGTCTACCTCATCGCTCGTAGCGCCCGATGGCAGACACTCTCAGACCCGACTCTTACTATGATCTGTCAGACATCTTCCCGCAAGCAACAATCAACGACTCTTTCACGACCGCGTCAGCTGCCGGCTCGATCGAACGGCCCTCTGCCTATGAGCCTGTAGTCATCACGTGTTCGACACCAACACCTGAGGGGGAATCAGGGTCACACAAGGGGGCGGTTCCTTGCACCAGCGATACCTGAACGCGCGACTTAGCCTAGAAACGCGAGGAGCACGCAAGGAGGTAGGTAAGTAAGCCAGGTGAGGGCAAGCAAGCGACAAGGGAGGCGACAAAGGAGGAAGGAGGCGAGGGCAAAGATGGCGAATGGGCGAATGTAGGATCTTGCGATGGTGACTAGTGACTAGCCTGCAAGGAGGGGACATAGAAACGCAAACAACTTCTAAAACAAAAAGGTCGATCAGGTGTCGTTCCGTCAATAGTGGGACATCAGTCGAATTGAGCGATCAAATGTCCACAGTTGTATTGTAGTTGTTTAACATTAGATCTTGTTAAAATTATAAGAGAGAGAGGTCGTCAAAGCTTCTTCGCTAATCACATCGGTGCACGCCGTGCATGGGCACGGCGCGATGTGCATCGGTCCCAAAGAGTGAACGCACGGCGTGCACCTTCCTGGAAGTTGCTATGCGCACGCACGGCGCCCCGCGGGGGGGGAAGTCGATGTGCATACGCACGGCGTGCACAATGATTGCAAGCAATCACACGTGCTGCGCAAACGAAACATCTCGTATATGGCTACTTTACGTTAATGTGGGCCTTAGGGAAAAAAGTTTCTATGCGCACGCACGGCGCCCTCGCGAGGGGGAAGTCGATGCGCATACGCACGGCGTGCTCAATGATTGCAAGTAATCACATGTGCTGCGTAAACGAAACATCTCGTATACGGCGACTTTATTTTAAAAAAAGTTTCTATACACAGCCTTGTTTTGTACCACTATTGTTCATAACTAAAAAGAAAACAGATTGTGGTCCTCTTTTGACGGAACGCGACTTTCGCGGATGCTACAGGGGGGGGGGGCAGCAGCCTCCTCACCTCTCTCCATCTCTCCATGCCCGCTGCTGGCGCCAGCGCGCCGGCGCCGGCGCGCCAGAGCGCCAGAGCAGTCACCGGGTATTGCGACCGAGGCCAAGGCTCGTGGCTCGTGAATTACGTAAACGAGCTTTTGTTTATCACATAAACGCAGCCAGGCGACCTATCAGCCTATCAGGACTCCCGCTTTCCCGCCCAGTGTAGTGATATTGACGATCTACTGGTAAAACAGTTCCCGCGCGCATTTTCGCGCGCGCCACCCCCAGGGGGCACCCAAATGTCCCGGGACATTTCGGGGCATGTCCTTCTGACAAAACAGTCCCAAATGTCTTGTTGACTGTCCGGACATTTTGGCCAAGGCCTAGGTCGGGGTCGAAGAGCTTGTTTGTGTTCAGGCGAGCCTTTCCGCCATCTCGAGCGCATGCGCCACTAGGGTCAGTCAGATTTGAGCTCATTTCGAGGGAGTGCTCCTGTCGTTGGTTCTAAAGACTAAAGATCGGAGCGCTAGCAGTAAGTAAGCTCTTGCGGCGACACAATCAATACGCCAAGCGTCTTGACGTCGCGGATGACGGATGAAGACGAAGCGTCTACGTGTGAGGTCGCCCAGCGTGTCAACCATAGGCCCAGGTCAGGATTTCGGAATTTTTTTTCAAAATTTGGGGGTGGGTTTACTCACAGATTTCGGGGCGAAATTTCGCAAAATTTGGGGGGCTCCTGCAGCGCCCTCGCAAAATTTGGGGGTTCCTGGAGCCCCCCCCCCCCCCCCCATCACTCCCATCACCCCATCCCCCATATCCATATCCTAACTTAGGGGAAGGGGGGCTCCTATACCTAGGGAGAAGGGCGGGGGGCGGGGGGGGGGGGTAGTCAGTAGTAAGGGCGGGAGGCGGGAGAGAGAGGGGAGAGGGAGAGGGTAGGGTAGTAAGCCCAGATGGGACAATAGGCTTCTAATAGGTTCTATTAAGAGGTCAAGAGGCCTACCAGACCTGTTACCTGTTAATAGGTAATAGGTAAAAAAAAACCTTTCAATATTCTCGCCTCGCGCGTGGCTATAGGCCTATACTATAGGTACCGCTATCGTAGCCACGCCCAAATCATCTCGGATCCCTTCCTCTCCCTAGTAACTTAGCTCAGAAGTCAGAAGCCAATCATATTCATAATATACATCACATACTCATACATCTATAATATTAGTAAAATGAGTTTTATTTTGACCTGTTACGGACCTATTGCGACCTGTCAATAGGTCCTCTTAATAGGAAGAGGCCCCCGAAACCTGTTGACCTTGTACCTGTTGTCCCATCCGGGGTAGTAAGAGTAAAGAAAGGGCGGGATAGGGGGGGTAAGAAAGGGCGGGAGAGGAGGGGTAGTAAAGGCGGGAGAGGGGGGGGGGGAGCCGCGGGGGCGGCGGAGAGAAGAGAGCGAGAGAGCGCGAGCGCGATCCGCAGACCGCAGACCGCAGACCATCATGTTTGGAGATGGACAAATGAGTGCCTCGGCCGATCAGATTCAATGTGGGTTGATGTTGCGGTATAATCACACCCCGGTGACCTTGAGTAAGGAGTGAGTAATACGTTAGTAGAGTACGTGTGTGATGTGTGTCATTGTGCAAGTACTTTAATAATTAACGTTGCGCAAACGAGAGTCAATGAGTGTCAATCCTCGCTCTATCTAGGTGAAAAGTGAAAAGCCCATTCATGTAGCCAAATACAGATAGCAGCGGCGGCGGGGCTATATATATGAAATATGCTATATGGCTATGTATAGGTAGCTAGGTCAGGCTAGCGCGGGAGCGCGGGAGCGCTCGCGCCTCGCAAAATATTTGCGAAATTTGGGGCAGTGAACGCGAAATCCGAGCGAAATATCCGAAGAAATTTGGGCGGGTTTCAAACGAAATTCTGACCTGGCCCTAGTCAACCAAGAAGGCCAAGGTGGCAGAAGTAGAAGCGGAGCGCTCGACGCGTCTGGGTCCCAATATGGGCCCCGGATACCGGATACCGGTTATGCTGCGTAGTTGGGTGTATTGTGTATTGAATTGATTGTTGTTGTTGATGATGATTGGCAATACGTATTGTGAGTATTGAGAACGTTCTACAGAAAAAAATCCTGAAATTCCTTCAATTCTAGCTGAGATGGTAATTTTTTATCCCCAATAAAAATAAAGCATAAAGCACCCTGCTTGCCCGCCTAGATGTGGGGGGCTGTTTGCGGGGGTGGCACTTGGCCTCGGCTCGTGCGCACCTTTCGAGGCGCTACCTTAGTACTACCTCTCTGCTCTATCTAAGCCGGCAATAGCGGCACGACTTCCGCCATGGGCCGATCGGTCGGCGTGGTGGGTGGGTGTAGGGAGAGGAGCGGCACGCGCACCATGACCCTTCTATTTAAAGATAGTTTGCGAACATTGCACATGGCCTTTGTGCACTCATCACTTTCGCTCCACCACATGAGCATTCCTTCATCTTCACATGCCAATCTCATCATATTCGTTTCTCAGTCATCGCGTATTTCAGAGCTCAAAACCCCCAATATCAAGACCAACGCGTGGTATCCCTCGCCTCCGCTCTTCCACACGCACCTGCCCCAAGAGATCTAGCCAACCAACGAACGAGCAGCTTGTGCGCGAGCTAGCAATGGCATTGCGCACCCCGAGCCAGATCGCCTTCGCAGTATGAGCTCGGCGGCATCGTCACGTGGAAACCGGCGCCAATGGAGGTAGATTTCCCAAGACATAGGCCTCAGCCCTCATGCTCTTAGCCGGAGCCTCTCATAGATCATGCCGGCGGAGGGCTTAGCTCCACATCTTACCAAATGTCCGGGCCGCAAAGTAGCCCACCGGATATACAAGCCATGTGGCAACTTTACGACGTCTCATGCCAAAGCCCGGTCGTCACTCGGGCCAACGCTGCGTGCATGTGGTCATCGCGACATTCACATGTAGGCGTCTCGCCGCTCAGGCTGCAGTGACGCAGCATGTTGCTCCTCGTTTCTCGTCTCGAGTTGGGAGGAACTTTGGGGAGCGAGCAATGCGTGATCAATACAGCGGTCTTTCCCACAACGTGCCCACCACGTGAGCGGGCAGCATTCCCGAGAGTGAAGTGCAATCCGGCGGACCGTCATGAGGAACGAGAAAGCACAACATGGCACAAATTGACCAGACCCTCTCGCTCAGGGCACTCCGGCATCGAACAGCATGCATCGACCGCCGCCTGAGCGTGGAAGGCTGCAAGGTCCTTAGTCCGTTGCAAGCCCTTAGAGCGCATCACGATGTCGCAGGCGGCGGCAACGTCGCCTTCATCCCCAAACTTACGCTGAATGAGTTCCTTCAGCTCCGGGAACTCCTCTGCCGCGTACAGCACGGGGGCTGTTGAAAGGCCTGCACATGGTGAGCCGGCAGCAAGTGAGGGCGTTCGCGCTTGAGCGCCAAGCACTTGGCGGAGCTCCCATCCCTTCAAGCTAGCTCACGGCAAACGGCACTAGGAGCAGCACAGCGGGGCGAGCCACACCGAGCGACATGTCTTGTAGCCCTGGCTTGCCCAGCTGCTCGTCCGTCGCCGTGAAGTCGAGAAGATCGTCAATGACTTGGAAGGCAAGCCCAAAGTGATACCCAAACTTTTCGGCAGCGATCGTGGTCTCAGAATTCAGAGGATGTCCCGAGAGCAGAGCGGCGCTCTTGCAAGAGAACGCCATCAAGGAGGCCGTCTTGCAGTACGATTTGGTCAAGTAGTACCTGGAGTCAGAAGGGGGCAGAGGGAATGCATCGTGAAGAGACAGAGAGCAGCACAGCCATATCGCCATCGCAGGTCGTGTGCAGGTCGCCGCTCACTCAAGCGAAAGGCGCTCTTCTGCCGAGCTCTTCAGCTGCATCAGCTCCCCCTGCACTAGTGCCTCCAGGCTCTTGGACATCTCCCGCACGACCTGCGCGTGCCCCATCCGCGCTAGCATCACGGATGCACGAGCCAGCAGAAAATCCCCCGAGAGCACCGCAGCCTTGGTCGAGTAGAGCCGGTGGACTGCCGCATCCCCACGTCGTGTATCCGCCGCATCGAGGACGTCATCGTGGATGAGCGACGCTGTGTGGATCATCTCTGTGATCGCCGCCAGCTGCTTACGCTTCGTGAAGGCGTCCTCTGCAGCCGCGGCTCGTGCCTCATCGTCTAGCTCTGTCTCAGCCTCCCGTTTTGGGGAATTTAGGGCGGTGGTGGCACCAACCAAGAGCACCAGGACTGGCCGCACTCGCTTGCCCTCCCTCGCTCGCCCTTTCCCGAAAAAGTGCTGTGCTGAGTCACGGAGCGTTAGCGATTCGGCGTCAAGCTCATCTCGAACGACCGTGCCCAGAGGCTCAAGGTCGGCGGCGACAAGCGCAAAGGGATCAGTCGCTGGAGGCGCATCAGTCAGCACGGAATGACAGCGGTGCCGATCCAAGTGCACCCGGTTGAGCTGGTGTACCTGCACCGGGAGAAAAGCGGATAACGATAAGATATTCAGCCGCGTTAAGAGTGACTGGGCTAGTGAGTGGGCTACCCTACAGATAGGCCATGCCCAAAGGCAACACACCGTGTCCTCCGTTCTGGAGACGTCGAGCACATCCTCCGGCACTTTGGTGGGCGTCTTGGCTGCCTTTTGCGCTGGCTTGCCCACGGCCAGCTTGTTGGCCACTTTCCTCTGCTGCCCGAATGTGACGGAATGTGCAGCCCCGAGCGCGGCAAGCAGCGCTGTTACCCGGAGAAAACTACTCCGCATCACTTCCCTCTCCCTCTGCGCTGTACCTTTTGCTGTGCGAAGGCTTGCTCCCGCTGTGTGTGTGAAGCCTGCCAGGTAAGAGCGGTCAGCTATGCACTCCCGGCGCCTCTCGCGCGTGTCGAGTTTGTCCTTCTTGCTGACCCGTTTTAGCTCTGTCTCTCTGTCGCTCTCTACCTCTCTCTACCTGGTTGGCTCCCTCTGTCTGAGCAGAGAGGTGGTTACCTGCGGAGGAGCCACAGAGGACCGTCAGAGCGTGAGAGAGGAAGGGAGGGAGGGAGAGATGGGGGAGAAGGGAGTGGTGCGCGGCGAGAAAGAGAGAGAGCAACCGAGTCAGTCGCGCAAAGCGAGAGGGAGAGGGGGGGGGAGAAGGGAGAGGGGGGGGGCCGTGCGGCACCGGCGCGCACCGCGAGTCGACCGCAGTGCGCCGACGGACCGGCGAGGTACCGTTAGAAATCACCACTGGGTAGGGAAGAGAAGGGGCCTGTGCCTCGTGAGGAAGACGGAGGAGGAGGGACCGCGCGGGTCCCCTCCCTCTCCCTCTTTCTCTCTCTCTCTCTCTCTCTCTCCCCCCCGGTGGCTGCCTGCGTCTGCCGCTGAGGCCTCCCTCCCGCTCTCTCCCCCCTCCCCCTCCCCCCCCCACCCCCCGCGCGACGCTCCCCCCCGCGCGCCCCCAGCATCTCCCTCTCTCTCTCTCTCCCTCTCTCCCTCCCTCCTCCCTCTTTCTTGTCTCTCCTCCCTCCTCCTTCTCCCTTCTCCCTCCCTCGTCCCTCGCCTTCGTCCTTCCTCTCTCCTCTCTCCTCTCTCCTCTCTCCTCTCTCCTCTCTCCTCTCTCCTCTCTCCTCTCTCCTCTCTCCTCTCTCCTCTCTCCTCTCTCCTCTCTCCTCTCTCCTCTCTCCTCTCTCCTCTCTCCTCTCTCCTCTCTCCTCTCTCCTCTCTCCTCTCTCCTCTCTCCTCTCTCCTCGCTCCTCGCTCCTCGCTCCTCGCTCCTCGCTCCTCGCTCCTCGCTCCTCGCTCCTCGCTCCTCGCTCCCCTCGTCTGAGTTCCTGAGATGAGGTGGAAAGTGAGAGAGAGAGAGAGAGCAGAGAGAGAGAGAGAGAGAGAGAGAGAGAGAGAGAGAGAGAGAGAGAGAGAGAGAGAGAGAGAGAGAGAGAGAGAGAGAGAGAGAGAGAGAGAGAGAGAGAGAGAGAGGGAGAGGGAGGGAGGGAGGGAGGGAGGGAGAGACGGAGGAACCGTGGAAATGCGACCTTTTTCCTTTTGCCCCAAGGCTCAGCGGGACGATCTGCGAATGAAGAAAAAGCATTTTCTCTTGTGCTCGCTCGGAGCGAGAACGACTTCTCGCCCTTGGTACCTTTAGAAAAATGAGGAAATATGGAAAGCGGCACTGAGACGGATGGGGAGTTCCACTTGGTTCCCCTTACAACTCACTACGCCGAACCCGACCAAGGGATAATGAGGTATTCATTACTACGGGTGGTCCCTTGAAAACTTTGACAGGCGGAGGCGGGAGGAGAACGGAGAGCAGTAGAAAAAGAGGCGAAGAGGAGAGAGAAGAGAGCAACGGGAAGAAGAGAGAGGGAACCCTGTTCATAGAGAGGAGGAGAGGGAGAGAGAGAGGAGAAGAAGGTCATGGAAGCGTCGTCTGGCGGCGGACGGGGAGCCGAGAAGTTTCCGAGAGGTTCCCACGAAGGGGTCGGAAGGGGCAAGAGGTTCCACCGCGCGAAAAGGGACAGGGGCAGCGGAGCCTTTTCTTTTTGCCGACTGGCCCCATCGCCCCCATCATATGTTAACCCCAGGAGCCAACGCCCCCCAGGAGCTATCGGGGGCCCCCGATAGTAGCTCGGTCACTCACTCATTGGAACCACTATTTTCCACCTCCCCTGGGTGTCCAAGGATTCCGCAGGGTCTCCCCCTACCTGCCCCGGCAACTCCCTCTCCCTCCCCCCTCCGAACGACCCCCTCCCGCCCCACGAATGGCAATGGCGTCGGTGAGGGACCCCCCTACCTTCCCCCGCTCGTGCCGGTCTATTTTGGGAGATTGAGGCGGGCGCTCACGGGAGGGAATCAGAGTGGTGAATGTGGGGCGCATCACTCTTAGAAACGCGGAGCTTCCGCGACGACCGATCGCCCGCGATCGACCGAACAAAGAATGGCCTGGAGGTGGAGGTGGTGGCCATGCAGAACCGAGAGCTCTCGCGAGCAGGGTGGGGGGTCACTAGTAGCTCGCACGCTGGTTCTTAAGGGTCGCACACACTCGTACTAATAACCCGTCCTGGCCCCTCGCACCGCAGGAATGCCTCGATTCGATCCGGCCCGACGCCCATGGCCATGGCCGGCCCTGATTGACGTCGACAAGCGACAAGCGCTCTCTTGGACGCCTGGAGGTGCAGCTCCTCAAATGGCCGTGCGGCGCGACATGCCGGTCGCGACCGGGCCGTTCCGGGCCTGCCTCTAACCCCCAAAGCCTCCTGGCCCGGCCCCACGCGTTCGCGCCCACCGTTGATCCGAAATCTTGAAAGCTGGTGTGTGGCGTGTTCATGTCGCATCCGCGATCGACCTTTTTGTTTTAGAAGTTGTTGCGTTTCTATGTCCCCTCCTTGCAGGCTAGTCGCTAGTCACCGTCGCAGGATCCTACGTTCGCCCATTCGCCCTCTTTGCCCTCGCCTCCTTTGTCGCCTCCCTTGTAGGCCTTGGTAAAAATATGTACAAAATCGTGCCCAAATATGTAGTAAAAATATGTCGAAATCGAAATATGAAATATGTACACAAAATGTGCACAAATATGTAAAAAATATGCATACCGCAAAAAGTAAAAATACGTTATTGTAGCATCCATCCTCTACCCTCTGACTCTCATGAGCTAGAAAGGTTATAGGCCAACAACACCCACACCCACACCTCTCCTTCTCTCCTTATTGGTAAGTAAGGGTTCCCTTGCGCCCATTGTGACGATCGTTAGGCGAGAAGCGCTCAATCACCATCACCCACATCAAAGAAAAGCGCGTTCAATCACCATCAGCCTACACGTGGAACGCGTTCAATCGCCATCACCCCCACCGCATGGCGCATGGAAAAGCGTTCAATCACCATCAGCCTACACATGGAAAAGCGTTCAATCGCGGAAGATCGTGGGGATCATGAGGGTAGCTATCCAACCCACTCGTTTGGCAAGAGGGTATGCTGCATCCCGCTCGAGTTGGTGCGTGACACAAAAATATGTACAAGAACACGGACCAAACCCGTTCCATCACCCTATTCAAAGGCGATCAGCGCGCCAATCACCATCCAGCATGGAAACGCGTACAATCACAAAGGCGAGAAGCGCTCAATCACCATCACCCACAGCATAGAAAAGCATTCAATCACCATCAGCCTACACGAGGAAGGCTCCCGCCCCCGCCGGTGCGCGGACGCGCTGTTCATGACGATGTTGCTCGTGGCGATGTCAGCCTGAACGAAGGGGTCCGATTTACCTGACGTTTTTTGACGTTAAAGACCTCCCGAAATAATCTTTTTCCAGTCTTCATGACTGATACTTGAGTGATCGTCGCCCAACGGGAAGCTCAGCATCTGGCTTCTGACACTTGGATGCTGGGATCATCATCGCCTCAAAGCAGTTTTCACAAGCCCATCCACGAATCGTGCAGGATAGCAAGCTTGCTCTCCATCGAGTCGAATGACAGCATTCTAGACCACAGATGCAGCAGGAGACATCCTTCTTGCTGGAGGGAGCACAGGAGGACATCCCCCCCCCTATATCCAAATGGTTGGAGTGGAATCTGATGGCTGTGTGGAGGGCACAGTGTGAGACCTGTCTTTGCTGGAGGGCGGACCGACGAGTTGGAAGAAAGACTCAAACAACACACGCGTTCACTTTTCAGATCTGGGGCAAATGCAGGGGCCGATGAGTTGCAGCCTCCTCCTACGCCTCCCGGGCTGGCGGCGGACTCTGTCTCGACGTATCCTGTAAACAGGCGCGAGACTTACCGATTTTCCGGTGGGCGGAGCTCTCGCTCGTGCCTAACCTCCTTCTCCGCGCGCTCTCTCCCCTCTCCTGCGGCACGCACGATGGCGCGCCTGCGGCAGGCCTGCAGCTGCCCTCTGGCGGCCCCTGGAGGCACCTGGCACCTGGAGGCCAGCTCAGGGGGGCAGAGGAGGCTGGGACTGGGCCTTGGCCTCCCCTGCCTCTCCCTCGCTGGCGCTCCTGCGCCTCTGGGTCCCCCTGTCCGCACTTGTCTGCCTGTCGACCAGGGGGGGAGGAGGGGTTGGAGCGATGGGCTGGCCACGCCGGGCCAGGACCAGGACGCGCGACGCGCGATTCAGGCGAGCTTGTGGGGAGGAGGATGGGTCAGCATGTCAGCATGGCAGTGTGCAGTGTGCTCCTGGCAAGCCATCAGGCATGCCATGAGCATGAGTGCTTCCTCCCCTACGGCAGGGGAGGAGTGGAGAGGGGGGGGGGCTCGTGCCCCCTTGCCCCCCCCATGGTCGAACTAAGTACTAGTATGAACTTATAGTTGACCGCGCGGGAAAGAAATAGACGACAAAAGGAGGCCGGAAACTCAAGGAAGCACTCGCACTCGGGGACTCGGCGAAAGACGGGAAGGGAGAGGAAGGAGAGGGCTTTCGCGGGGGGAACCGGGGAGAGGCGGAGAGGGGAGACGGACCGATTCGGGACGATGCGAGGGAGAGGGGAACTGGAGTTGAACTGGAACTGGGGCGCGGCGACGGAGCGATGGAGAGGGAGTCGCGCGGGAAAACCTAAAAAAGGGAACACACGAAGAGGAAGTGTACAAGGCCCCCCTTTACCTGCAAAAGCTACGGTCCCGCAGCACTAAGGTTTATACTAACACAACAATCAACAGTAAAACTCTGACGGAGTACGAGTGTACGCCTTTTTTTTTTGCGATTGTCTTGTGGCTCTAGACGGGAACGGGGGGGGGGGGGGGTAGGATCGCCCTCTAGGTGAACGAGTGCGCGCGGATTCCCTAACGAACTTCCGCAGCTCCTCTTGTACTCACTAGAGATGACGAGGAGGGGGAGGAGGGGACGGTCCATTCACGAGGATTGACGGGAAGAAAGGGGGAGAAGAAGAAGCAGTGTGAACATGGTGTGAATGACAGCGCGTGTGGAAAACGGCAACGGGAAAAAGTTGAATGGAAGACGGGAGGAGAGAGGGGAGAGGAGACCAGAGAGAGGAGAGAGGAGAGAGAGGAGAAGGAAGGACATCAGGAGAGAGTAGTAATTGATTCTTGATTCCGATGGAAAAGAGAGAGGAAGGGGTCGGGGGGAGAGAGAGGGAGAGAGAGAGAGAGAGAGAGAGACGGAGAGAGAGAGGGATGGCGAGCTCCGGCGCGCCGCCGCTCGACGTCGAGCTCACCGGCGTGACACGCGTAACGGCAGGGGACTTCACGACGTACACGTTGAGCGTGCGGTGCGAGCGCCTCCGCTGGCACGTCCGCCGCCGCTACTCCGCCTTCCTCGCGCTCCACAGCCAGCTCAAGGCCGCCTTCCCATCTCAGCCACCGCCACCGCTCCCATGGAGAGTCCCCCTCGCCGGTTCTCACCCGCTTGTGGTGGAGAGCCGGCGGGTGCAGCTCCAGAAGTTCCTGAGACAGTGCCTCCGCCTGCCACACATCGCCGCCGACCCCGACTTCCGCCAGTTCCTTGGAGAACGGGATCAGGAGCAGAGAGAGAGAGAGCCACTCAGCGGCTTTGGCCTCAGCAAAGCAGAGCAGCATGCGGCGGAGAGGTGTGAATGCCACGCGGCGAGCGCACGGGGCCTTTCTCTACGGTAGTCATCGTCGCTGCGCTTGGTGTACTGAGATACGAGCCCTCTGCCATTTGCATGTGCGCTTGGCACGTGACCCCCATCCACCCACAATTCCACTGGATAGGCGATTAGATATGCTCGAGGCGTACACCACTCTATTGGAGTCGCACGTCGACACGGCTACAATCGTGAGCGCCAGAAACCGTGCGGAAGCGCTCGCTCAGACCGCTGAGCAGGTAAGACCACCATGCCGCAGCCGCTCAAAGCATATGAACCTGGTTGGTGACGCCCCAATCTCATCCCTGTGGAAGTTCCCGCCCATTCGCGACCAGGTGCGTCTCACTGCCGAGGACGTGCAGGGCTCTGGCTACAGCAGCCTCCCAAGCTCACCATCAAAGGCGGGTACGACCGTCGCTCGCCCAATATGGTCGCGGCTTCTCTCGATTGCTTCCGCTGCCACTGGGGCAGGACAGGCGCATCGGACTAGCCCGTGCTTCATCAATGAAGGCATGGCAGAAGCGGCGGCAGCTGTTGCGGAAGCGGCGGCCGCGGAGCGCGCCTCCGCAGCATCGACTGCGACCGCTCTTCTGGGTGGTTGTATGGAGACTACCGGCTCTGATGCGGCATCATTCTTCTCGGTGAGACCGTCCCAGTGTGCGGGCAACTATGCGCACATGTGGGCTAAAAGTGCATCTACTCACCTGCTTGTCGTCGCAGCCCCGCATCGTTGCCATCCCACACTTTCTCACCCAACTGCGCCATCAAATGGATGGCAGACTGCTTCGAATTCGTCAGATCCGCGCTCAACCGCTCAGCGAGAAGATGACGAGGCACGCCTGATTCTTGCGCAAATAAAAGGAATCATCTTTACCCTCAACGAGGCTGGAGTTGCCGAGGTGAGACACCCCTGGGTCGGGATCGTAGAATCATGGTGGTGCCGTATATGCTTGTAGGTGAATGGGCTATACGAAGCTCAGCACAGTTAGCAAGATGAAACCTCGAGCGATGCCCTTGAGAGAACTTAATCAACTACCTGCAAGCGCAGTCAAACGGGAGGCCTGTGGATAGCGGCCGGTTGCCGCAACGCCAGATAAGTGTGCTCACACTCTTCACTGATTGGCCCCCCCCCTCCCACTTCGCGGCATTTCATGAATAATAGATTCAACGCGCAGTCAAATCCGCACGTAACGTTGCGCACATCTCGGAAGGCTCGTCGTGCATTTCATCCTCCGTGGACGAGCTACTCCGCAAAGCCCACGCTCGGCTCAAGCTAGAACTTTTGCAATGCTCTGGAGTGGCACCTACCGATGTGCCCGCAGGTGGCCAGTGGCGCATATCCGAGAGAACGCGCGCAGCAGCAGTCGAAGCCCGGCGGCTGCCATTACTGAGGGCACTGCAAGGCCTGTGCGTGGCATACGACTGTGCCGGCGGCGAGCTTGCCCATCCACCTTTCTCGTACCCGTTTTGCGAGATGACCGTGAATCGACGGCTCCTTCGTCAGCTGGCCTTCGCCCTAGCGCGATCGCCCACGCCCGAGGACGAGAAGACGCGCTATGGCGCTTCTGCACCCTCTTCACAAGCTGCGGGCGACAGCATTCGAGCGCATGCAACGAAAAACTCACGCATCACTTCCACGCCAGAGGCAAAAGGATCTGCTCGTATGCTCGGCATTACCCCTAATTCTACCCTTCCGCCCTCTGCCCGGCGGTCGTCCCGCGCATCCTCCGGAAGCGGTTCTGTGGGGACGTCTCCTTTGGCGGTACCAGCATCCAGTAGTTCGAGGAATGGGCGGCCTGTCTCGCGCGACACGACTGTGCGTCGTAGACTATACAACGAGTGAGCTGCGCCCCGAATCGCTCACTAGCGCATGCGGCACTCGGCCGCTCCGGAGCAAGCGGCTTGCACTTGCTCGTGAGCAAGAGCGCTGTGAGCAAGTGTTCGTCTGTCCTGCCTGGCATCACTGTGCAAGGTTTCGGATATGGTGCGGCAGCTCGGCATTCGCGTGTAGTTCAAAGAGTCCATGATGCGAAAAATAGCGGTGCTCGAGAATCGTGGTGTGGCCATTGCTTTTACCGGTGTGAAATACATGACGGTTGTGCTGTTGCGATCGCTTCGCGAGCCGTATTCGCATTGGTTTTCAGGTTTGAGGAGCTTCTTCATGTGTTGTGGTAGCACCGGGTTGTACGTATCCAAGCTGTATATGTAAATCGTATTAACCTACTGCTTAATAGTAGGGGTATATGAGTATGAGGAGATGGGGAGGCGCCACGTGCCCTCCCCCTCAGCGGCAAGAAGGTGCAACCGACGTCCATTTTTTTCATTTTTCATCGCCCCGACGCACCCGCACCGCGCACCCCCCCCATTCGCAGCGTTTCCCCCCCACTGGCGAGGCGGCACGAGCCCTGGCGGCTTGAATATGAAAACCTCATAGGAAGGCCTCCACGCCACTCGAAGGGCGGTGCCACCCACCTCTCGAGACGGGGCCGGCAGCTGACGGTTTCACATGGTCCCTGGTCGCTCTAGCTCTAGCTCTAGCATCGTTGACCCTAATGACTAATGAGCTATCCGCCCGATATCTGACGATCATGTCGTATCTCGGGAAATCGACCTTACGCACTATATACATTTTCAAATGTTTCTCTCTCTTGTCCTTTTGGTCCTCTTTTTTACTCTCTCTCCCCACAACCGGCAAATGCCGTCGTATTTATTTGGTATCTTCCACTTTAATTTTCAAAGAAACACTCCCCTCTGGAACTGTCCCCTTCTTCTCTCTCACTTTCCCCCGACCAGTTGGGCCGCGCGCCCTCGCGCCTTACTTACCCCCCTGCGGCGCGACGTCGGCGCCCGCCCATCAGGCAACAGGGCAACCCATAGATCGCGCCGCCCGTGTAGCGGCAGCAGCGCAGCGCGCGCAGCAGCAGGTGCAGCCGCGCAAGCTCCAAGTTGGCCATGGTGCCCGTGCCGAAGACCGAAGAGCAACTCCCCACTTGCCACTTGGCCGTGCAGCTCCTCGTGCGCGCGCACGCGAGGCACGTAGCATTCAGTCATGCATTCAGTGGGTGCGTGAGTGCGTGAGTGCGTGAGTGCGTGGGTGCGTGGGTGCACAGTAGTACACAGCACCGGCAGTGTGGTGTTAACCCGGGTACCAACACTTGCAGATTGAGGTGTTAACGCATGTGCCACACCTAGCCAATGGAGGTGTCAACACCGGGTAAACGTGAACCCATACACCCTGGCGCCTGCGCGTCAGCCTCAGAGCAGTGCGCTTGCTCTCAGGCACCAATTCCCCTCCGGGGGACCTGTCGGTCAACCCCATGTTCTGCCTTCTGGCATGATCAGGGCATTCAACACAACCACCCAGACCCAGTGGGCGCGGGTCGCGAGCCGCACTCCCAGGCCCGCTTGGGCCTGCTCTCGTACTGACTTCCCCCTCCCCATCCCTGGTCGCCAATCAAAAGGGGGCCTCCGGGCGGCACCCAGGACCAGCGAGGCGAGCGAGGCAGAGGCAGGGGGGGGCAGGGGCTGAGCCCCAGCCTCCACTGCCCCCTGAGCTGCCCTTGCTGGCCCTCTGGGTGCCCCCAAAGGTGTTGGCGATCGGGAGAAAATTTAAAATTTCCCCCCGATAGCTATCGGGGGATCGGGGGGCGTTGGCTCGTGGGGGTAACATGGTAGTAGAGCTCTAGTAGTAGTATTTTCCAGGAAGAGGCTCGCTCCCTCCGATGTCGGCCGTCCGTTTTCTGTCTGCGCGCCGCTCGCCGCCGCCGGCGCACGTGTCCGAGCGGGAGCGGTTGCTCGCGCGCGCAGAGGCAGTTGCTGCCGAAGTACAAACAGGCAGCGCCTCCCGCCCACTTGAGGTTGATCTCGTAGTCGCTGGCTCGGGCTTCCTCTCAGTCTACTTTTTGGGCGTCTATTCGGTCTTGTCACGACTCTCCAGATGCACACGGCTCTCTGGCGCCTCCTCGGGCGCGCAGGCGGTCTTCGAGCTCCTTCTCACGGGTGAAGCGTGCACCTTCGACACCTACCTTGCCCACGGCGCGCTCTGTGGCTCGCAGAATGCGCTGAGATCCATGTGGAACGCTGACTTGCACTGGAGAGCACTTGGCCATCAGATTGTGGACGAAAATGTGGAACGGCTCGCTGAGATGGACGGGCGCTGCTTCATCTCAGTGACACACTTAGGTTTGCGCGGATGTGAGAATGCAGTCTACTCTTCGTTTGGAGGAAATCCAAAGCACGCAAAGGAGGTGGGTCCAGTGCATTTAGCTGTGGGCTTCCTATAACTGCGCTCATGATCTCTGTTGACCTTCTCAGGTCCATTATGCCACTGGCACTCTACTCGCTAAGTGCAAAGGTCGGTGGTCGACCGACGGCGGTTTGACAAACAATCGACCTGCATTCACCGATTCTCCCGAGCGCGCACAGCTTCTCGTCAACCCTACTCAAAGCGGGCTACCTCTTAGCATGGCGTTTCGCTTCACACCGGAGCAGTTTAGCGCGGGGGTTGAAAAGGGGCAGGACGACGCAGCGATGCTGTGGCGATCCTTGGCGGGTGGGCCGACTCCTCCAGCTATGTCGTGGATCCAAGCTCCTTGAAGTCATCAAGTATCCAGCGATTCTGGTACATTCTTGAATTACAATATGACATATTGCGTGTTGTGTGTTGTGCATATGTTCACAAAAGGCAAAAGGTGTAGTAGAAGTAACGCGTTGTAGTACAGCACGACGACTATGCCTTAAAAGAACATTTGAAGATTCTGGGCTAACGCCTACTACGGTCTAGCTTAATAATGATAATAATGAAACAACTGAGCGTTAGTACCACTACTCTGTCGCATCCGCATCCGCATCCGCGATCGACGATCGACCTTTTTGTTTTAGAAGTTGTGCTCTGCGTTTCTATGTCCCCTCCTTGTAGGCTAGCCACCGTCGCATCATCCTACGTTCGCCTTCTTTGCCCTCGCCTCCTTTGTCGCCTCCCTTGTCGCCTGCTTTGCCCCTCGCCTGGCTTACCTCCTTGCGTGCTCCTAACGTTTTTAGGTTAAGTCGAGCGTTCAGGCATCGCCGGTGCAAGGAACCACCCCCTTCTGTGACCCTGATTCCCCCTCAGGTGTTGGCCGTTGGATTATATCGTGGCGCTGTTTTAATTCGGTCTTCATCAATTCACTTAAGGGTTTTCGAAAGATTCCTTCCTTATTCCTGTGCTTGTGCGTAACTGTCGCCCCGTCGGATCGTCCGTCGCCCCGTCGCTCTCTTGTCGGCATTCTCTTCCTAGTTCGGCACAACTAACTTTATAGTTGGTTGCCATGGAGCGCGCCGCCGCTCCCCACCTCTCCTTCGGGCCCCCCGCCGCGGGCGCCCTCCCAGCACCCATGGAGCTGTCGCTGGCGAAGCGACCGCGTCCGCCCGCAGAGGCCGAGTAGGTGAGCGCGACCCCGGTCGCGCCGCACGGCCCGTGGCCCCGGCCACACCAAGGAAGGCAGCCATGCTGGCCCACCCCATGGTGGGTCACTGACTGTGACAAGAACCACACCAGCACCAGACCAGAGGAGACACTCGTCCACCAGGCATGCCTTATGGCAGAGGCGGGTTTGTGCTCGACGGTGAAGCGGTATTCGGAGAGTTTGAGGTTCCAACGCATCAAGCGGGAAGCTGGACCTCCTTGCACCGTGTCACGCATGGTATGGAGCCATCGCAACGCTTGGTGGTCGATAACGAGCCGAAAGTGACGGCCCCACAAGTTTCGGACGGGCACAGATCGCACGTCGTGACGTCGGCGCCGGCGAGAAGAAACATAGACGAGACGACTCCACTCGTCTCGGGTCTAACATCCGAGTAGTTATAATTGTGGGGGGAGGGCGGGGGGGCGGGGGAGGGGGGGGAGAGGTGGGGGAGGGGGGTTAGAGGGGGGGGCAGTAGAAGTCACACGCGCAGAACGGGGACAGTAGAAGTCCCGCGCCTTTATTTAGTTAGGGGTTGAGGCTTGCTTGCACCTGTGTACGGTCCGGGTCAGGCGAGTGTTGGGTTAGTAATAGTAACTTGATCGCTTGTGTCTTTCGTGCCTCCGTGAGGGTTGTGTCGGTGCGCGTGTCGTCTGGCCCTTCGGGCTTTGCCCCCGGTTGGTCTAGGGTGTTCTGATTCGTATCCCTCACTCACGTTTGCTTGTGTCTAGTTGGTGCGTGAGCATCCTCTGCTCAGCATGTTGGTGGTATGGCGCGTTGCTTCCGTTCGCGACTGCGGCTTCAGGCTGATGTATTGTGTGGAGAGGCAGGGGTGGGCTTCGCCCTCGTCCCCTTGTGTGTGTCCACCAGACTCGCTGGTTTCCTCCAAGTTGAATGAAATGTTGGAGTTTTTGTGCGTTTTTGCTGGTTTGTTGTGCGTGGTCTTGTCGACCGGCCGGATCTGCACCCCATGCTTGCGCACGGGGCCAGTGCCGCAGCGTTGTAGGGGCCCAGCCCGGAGGCTTTTCCCCTCTGGGAGCCGGGGCCCTGAGGCCCCAGCTGTTTGTTTGTGGCACTGCATGCATGTGTTGGGCTGTTGTGTGTTCTGTGCTGCTCCATGGTGGACCGTGTGATGCTCCGGGCGCGTGTCGCGTCGTGGCTCTCGTGTACCTGGGTAGGCGTGGTCTCTGCTGGAGGTCGGTGCGGTTGCGTGGCGTGGGACATGTCCTGATCGGTCGGCGCGGCGAGGTGGGCGGGGAGGGAGGAGGGGGGCGGCGCGCGCTCCATGGACCCTATCGTTTTAAAGATAGTTCATATCTCTCGTCTTCAGAGACATTGGCAAGGCATGGCGGGAATCTGGCGCTGAAAAGTCGTGCCCAATTGGCTAGGAGCTAGATTATGTATGCCATTGTGTGACGAATGACATTATACCCTATCTATTTGTCGTGGATAAAGGGAGCCGCACCACACCGCACGCTCTACCCTTAGAGCGTGCCTGCTTTCCCGCGCCCCGCCTCCGTCCCCTCTTCGCAGCGCGCCCTATCTTTAGAGCGTGTCTTCCCCACACCCCTCTCCTCCCCTCCCTTCCCGCCCCGAGTTCCCGCGCATACGACGCACAGCTGAAATCCCTCCCCTCCATTCTCCCACGTCTTCGCGGCGTTTCCCTTGTTTCCTTGGCCAGAGAGGGTCGGAGGGTCTCCCGCGCTCGCCGATTCCCTTCCGTTCCTCCAGCGCTTCCCCCCTCCCGTTCCATTAGTTTCCCCTTCGTTTCCATAGATTTCCCGAGTTGTTCTTCCGTCGCCCCGTGTTCTTTTCCCCTTTGTTTTTCTCTGCTTCCCGCGACATCGCTAGGACGCCCCGCCCGTGCTCCGTTCTGTCTCCCCACCCGTCCCCGCTCGTCATGCCCGGTCATGGTTCGCCCGTGCCGTCTCGTGTGCTCCCGTCCCAGCGCGCGAGTACGCCAACTACCTGGACAACCGCACGGCCCGCCCCGGCGCGCCCGTCACCAAGTACCAAAAGTTCACCAACCACATCCCCTCCTTCGACCGACCCGCACCCCTCATCTTCGGCACCACCGTCGTCGTCGTCGAGAACGTGCGCGGCCCCAAAGGCAGCCTGGACCGCCCCCGAGCCTCCGTCGGTCGCTTCCTCGGAATCCGCGGCTCCTCCTACCTTGTCTATCGCCACGACCGCCTCAGCACCGTCCATCAACACCACGTCCGCCCCCTCAACGAGCTCGCCCTGATTCGCTCCAGCCTTCCCCCCGCCGTCGCCGCCGTAGACGCCGCCGTCCAAACCCTCGCCGACGCCGCGCCCAATACCCCCGCACCCGCGACGCCACCTTCGCGCCCGCCGCCACCAACCGTCGACGTCGCCATCGGCACCCGCATCGAGGTCCTCTGGCCGCACCGCCACGACGGCCTGCCTCCGGCGTGGTACGCGGGCACCGTCGTCGACGTGCACACCTACGCCTCCGGCCGCTGCCGCCACACCATCGCCTACGACGGCTACCCCGACGACACCTACGCGCACGACCTTGCCTCCGACGACTTCCGCTGGCGCCCACTCAGCACCGCCGCCGCCCCCTCCATCACCACCACCGAGCGCGACGGTCCCGTCACCCGTTCCCGGACCGCCGCCGCAGCTCTCACCGCCTCCGCCCTCGCCATGGAGGCCACCACCTCCGCCCTGCACGCCGACGTCCACAATCAAATCGTCGACTTCATCCTCGACGTCGAGGCCGCCCCTTTCCTCACATCCCCGAGCGTCTCCCTCGACACCGCCCGCTCCCGCCTCCTCGCCGCCTCCGCCTCCCTCCCCCGTTGCCGATTCTCGCAGTGGGGGGGGTGTCGTGGATAAAGGGAGCCGCACCACACCGCACGCTCTACCCTTAGAGCGTGCCTGCTTTCCCGCGCCCCGCCTCCGTCCCCTCTTCGCAGCGCGCCCTATCTTTAGAGCGTGTCTTCCCCACACCCCTCTCCTCCCCTCCCTTCCCGCCCCGAGTTCCCGCGCATACGACGCACAGCTGAAATCCCTCCCCTCCATTCTCCCACGTCTTCGCGGCGTTTCCCTTGTTTCCTTGGCCAGAGAGGGTCGGAGGGTCTCCCGCGCTCGCCGATTCCCTTCCGTTCCTCCAGCGCTTCCCCCCTCCCGTTCCATTAGTTTCCCCTTCGTTTCCATAGATTTCCCGAGTTGTTCTTCCGTCGCCCCGTGTTCTTTTCCCCTTTGTTTTTCTCTGCTTCCCGCGACATCGCTAGGACGCCCCGCCCGTGCTCCGTTCTGTCTCCCCACCCGTCCCCGCTCGTCATGCCCGGTCATGGTTCGCCCGTGCCGTCTCGTGTGCTCCCGTCCCGTCTCGCCTCCGGTCGCTCGTCCCGTCCCTCTCGTCCCGCGACTCGTACATCCCATGTTACAGACTCACAACCACAACTTCATACAGACTCACCACAGCCACTACACAGCCCGCCACACTATTGTTTTAACGATAGTCGATACACTATCTCAATAAGCAATCAGGTAAGGTAACATCGCACGGTTTTTGAGGCTAGCTCCGAGGCATGGCCGCATAGTACGGATCACAGCGGCCCCGGCAGCTCATCATTGAAGGAAAATCTTCTCTTGGCCTCGAGATCGAGCGACACTGTCAGCTCGGCACATGGAGATCCAACCCGCTGATGCGCCCAGGCTAGCATGGACAGCCCCTGTGGAGTGAACTCGCGTAGACGAGGAGCCGCTTCGGCTGCAATTGGACCCACAATGTCATGAGTCGGCCCTCCATTATTGGCCATCGCCCACGCAGTAATAGCAAGATCTTGGGCGTTGAAATCGCACAATTTTGCTAGCGCCACTACTGCGATAGAGTCGAGCAATGCAGGAGCCGCTCGAGATTGTGCCGCAACGAAAGCAAAGCTTATCATGGCTAAGCCCTGCGGGCTGAACTCGTCGAGGCGCCACGCCGCCTCACTAGCAAGCGAGTCATACAGAAATGGCGAGCGGTGCCGTGCCTTGGTGAAGGACCAGGAGGCCATCGCTAACCCATGCGAGGACATTTGCCATGTGATTGGAGCAAGCTCCGCAGCGATCCTCTCGAGGAAAGCCGGACTTTCGTGACCTGCCGTGGCAAAAGCCCACGCAAGATTCGTCAGTGCGTGCGCATTGAACTCAAGGAGCCGACTGGATGCCTCCTTCGCGACAGCATCAAGGAGCTGTGGAGGCGCCTGCCTCGTCTTGGCGTATGCCCACGCTAGCGCCGCGATCTGCTCGGGGCCCATTTCGTCTAGCCTAACGGCTGCAAGAGGAGCGATGGTTTGAAAGAGCCCAGGAGCCGGATGCCCGATGCGCGCGTAGGCCCAGCATAGCTGCGCCCACTCCCTCGCGTCGAATGCTGTCACGCGCCGGGTGGCTTCGTAAGCAAGAGCCTCGAAGAAACGCGAAGACTCGTTGCCTGAGCGCGCGAACGACCATGCAAGGGAGGCCAAATCACGCGGCTTGTACTTTGCAAGCTGCGAGTGCGTTGCCTGCGCGATGGCTTCGAAAAGCGCGGGAGAGGGTCCACGAGTGCGCGCGAACGCTTCGGCGACGAGGGCCGCATTTTGTGGGACGTGGGCGAGGTCGCTAACCTCGCTCACTGCCGTGGCCTCGATCGCATCCCACAACAAGTCCCAACTCCCAGCACGCAACCCGAGCCTGCTGAGGGCGCAGGCAATCGTCGCGAGCGCCCACTTCCCGCATCCCTTACCCACAAAGTGCAGCGTCTGTTCTCGCAGCGCCACTACGCGTGCATCCCAGTCGCTCAGTAGCTGGCGATGTTCGCGCCCGTGCAGCGACAGCCGGCCAAGCTGCCGCCAGGTTAAGCAGAGGTGGACCATGTCGTACTTCGCGCTGTATGCCGCGTACACGCTTAGAAGCTCGGCGGTGTCGGCCGCGCGTCCAATGCGCTCGTTGATCCCTCTGGCCGCCTCAAAACTGCTCCCGCACTCGTGACCTGAGCCCTTCTGCTCTCTGCGTCCACCTGCCTCTACCCTTCTCCTTCTCTCTCTCTGCCGAGAGCCGCCGCCTGGAGAGCCCACTGGCTCGAGAAGCGACGCGTACAGCCCTCTACTGGCGACGGCGCGCAGGCTGGCCAGGCGCAAGCCGTTCTGTCGCGCAATCACCGCGTGCGCCCGTGACCGGCCGAGCAGCAGCCGGCGGGAGGCAGAGGAGACGAGGACGGCCGACATCGCGACGCGCCTCTCGCTCAGCGCGGCGCGCGCTACCCCTACCGGAATATACCCTACTCTTGAAGAAAAGGAAAACTACTTGTCGTTTCTCTACTCTTCTCTACTTGGACACTCGAGAAGGGGAGGGAGGCGGAGAGAGAGAGAGAGGTCACTTTCTCTCGGTTTTGGGGGCAGAAGAGGGTTTGATCTCGAAGGATCGATCGATATAAAGTAAAGGAAAGGTGGGCGTGCGTGGCTCCTCGTCATCTTTCCGGGAGAAGTCCCGGATAGGAAGCAGGAAGAAGAAGACGGAACGCGGAGCGAGGGAGCGGGGCTGCCGTTAGATTTTCTTGTGGTGGCAGGATAATCCTAGTGCTAAGGGACCGTGCCTCATCGGTAACGGAGCCCCTACCCTCTACCCTGCGATGGGAGATGGGGTTCACATCTGAACATGTTCACCTCTGAACATGTTGACCTGTTGACCTCTGAACATGTTCACTGAACAAGTTGACCCCACACTGAACAAGTTGGCCTCCCCCACTGAACAAGTTGGTTCCAATGACTGATAACTGAAGAAGTTGGTTCTAACCTGTTACTAACCTAAACAAGTTGGTTCCAACCTGAACAAGTTGTGAACAAGTTGGTTCCACCCACTGAACAAATTGGTTCTAAGTTCTAACCTGAACAAGTTGGTCCCAACCTGAAGAAGTTGTGAACAAGTTGGTTCCAACCACTGAACAAGTTGGTTCTAACCTGAACAAGTT
The DNA here is from genome assembly GCA_018136815.1 of Isochrysis galbana. Taxonomy (NCBI): domain Eukaryota; phylum Haptophyta; order Isochrysidales; family Isochrysidaceae; genus Isochrysis; species Isochrysis galbana. Next base: position 3,101,975 of record CM030939.1, on the reverse strand, counting down.
GTGAACTGGTAAAAATAAAACTCAAATCCCTCGATTTTCGAGACGAAGATCAGCCAGGGCCAGGGAGAATCCGAATCGGCTCGCCTTGAGCGACCACGACGAACCTAGAAGGCGGTAGATAACGCGAAGAAGGCTCGTACTCATGCCGAGATATTCTTGCCAAAAGACCTGAATACAACACCCCCCGACTCAAATCGAGACGTCCCCCGATGTCGAGCCAAAAGACAGAAGACTACGTCAAGACGTATGCGGAGACTGAATAAGAAATGGGGGAAGAACGTAACCCATGGATCCATTTGTTGAGCACAAAATCGGCAGCTTAGCGCGGCGGCTTCCGATTTTGTACGTCACATCCTGCCACTTTCTCCCTTTTACAGGAGTTCTGCTCGGACAGTTGCGCTACGTTAGGGCGCTGACGCGACGCTACGTCTCCTTCCATTTCTATACAACTTAGCGCTGCGCATGAGAACGAGAACGCATTCGACTCGAAGACTCGAAGGAAGGTCCGGAAGATTTTCCGTAGGGCTTGCACTGTTTTGAGGTTGAGCGCGTACCTTACACGAATATACATGCCTACAACCTTCAAATGTCAGATGGCAGATGGGCAGCAGAATATACAATATACAACACTCAACACTCTTCGAATAATCAAATTGTAAATTGTTGTCGTGCATCGTGCATGAGAAGCGCTTGAACGCAGCTGTTTCGTCCTTTGGGATGGTAGTGAATGAACGCCTTTTCCCCCTTTTTGGGTGTTGGCGATTGAACACTTTTCCACATGTCGGGTGCGGGTGGTGGTAACCGAACGCCTTTCCTGAGTGAGGGGGGAGGGGCAAGCAAGTATATGTAATCGGGTAATCGGGTACCTAGTTTTTGTGCCTTGGGTCTTAGTGTGGTCATGTGTATCGTGGCCTGGCGTGTTTGTGCAAGGCTGGTGGCAGCAGCGGCACTAACGCTCATCAGTATGCATGTATAGATAGGAGGGGAGTGAAATCCAATTGCAAATGAACGCTTCTTGCACGTTTAATTACTGCACCATGATTAATTACAACTACGTATTACACAAGTATGATTGAGCTAGTAAGATTATGTGCCATGCGAGAAAGAGGCTGTGTGCTGATTAGTCTGGACGAGTTTGTCGTATGCCAGACAGAGCAGCGCAGCGGTTGGTTGGTAGTGAGAACACTGGTTGATATCAACAGCGTATGTGGGGCACAAGCTCACCCAGCGTGGAAATAAACCCGGCTGCTATCCATGAGCGTATGAAGAGCACATCAAATAACGGGACGATGGCAAACTGTATGAGGACCGATATGAGCGGAGTTGGTATCGCAGCCCAGAATTTCCTGGCGGTGGCAGGCCACGGCACAGCATTGGTCACATACCATTCTCCAATCATGATTGCTGACATGAGTAGGAAGAACAAACTCGGCTCACCGGGTGCGTAGGCGCCGATGTTGTGCACCGAGAAGATGTACTCGTGCAATAGACCAGAGCATGCAAATGTGAATACAGAGGCGGGAAACGATCGGATTCCATGTCGCCGAGCTGGGATATAGGCGAACCTTTTGAGCAAGGTGTGGACGGGTAAATTCCACCTTTGTCCCCACGCTTCATGCACAGAACGTGATTCAAGGAGCGGGTTCCGAAAGGGTGGTTCTGCTGCCTTGCCTTGCAGCAGCGTGAAGAGGCTGCTAATATCAAGACAGATCGCTGCCCACAAATAGAGTATCCACAGGCGTGTTGTGCCATTGAGAAGCTTACGGGCTGCACCATCAATCGCTGTGTTCGCCTCAGGAGGAATCCCGAATGGCTCTTGATTGGGGGCATTGAGCAAGAGAGAAAGCAGTAGCCCAAGCATTGGTATTTTCATCCCTAGAAACACTGCGCGCCACGCCGACTCGCTCGCCCGGGCTTGTCGTACCTTGCCCTTCGCAAAGCTTGGCTCTGGCAATGACGCGTACCACAAGAGCCATGTGCTCGCATCCACATCTGCGCCAACTGGAAAGGTGGAGAATGCTGCGGCGATCGACTTGAAGAACACAGTGAAGCCGAATGCAGAGGCGAGAAAGCCCACAATCCAGGGGTCTGGGGCTGACTGCCTCAAGCTGCGCAGGTAGAGCACGATGGGCACACCAGCAGCGACTCCGACCCCGCAAATGACTCCAGCCGCTGGACGCCAGCGCTGTGGCACATGGAGGAGTCCGAGGGCGATTGGAGCTCCAACTAGAGCCCAAAGGCCGAGGTGCGTGGCGAATGCTAGGCCCCAAAGCGAGGCCGATGGCGAGACGAGAGAGCAGCTTGTGCCTGGGCTGGACCACTCAGGCCACGCCATAGCCTCTACAGCACAGCTTGAGCTCCCTTCCCGAGAGGAGAGAGAGAGCGAGGAGAGGGGAAAACGGAAGAGGGAAGAGAAGGAAAGGGGACACGCGGTGTGGGGCGAGAGGAGAGCGGAGAAAGGGAGAAAACGAGAGAGAGAGAGAGAGGCGGGGACAAATCCGAGGGTGAGAGAGAGCGACCAAAGAGGATAGAATAAGCGAGATGAGAGATGAGAGATGAGTGGAAAGGTGAAGACTCGGGACTCTATGCTCTATGAGCTAAAAACTAAAAACAACTCACGACGACGGCTCCGTGCATATGGAGCGGCGGGCCCAGCCACCAGGCGATGGGGCCACACGCCATTCCCCGATTCCCCGTGTTCACATGAAAGAACAACTCACAGAAGATATGTATGTATCCTGCTCGCTTGGCGCTTGGTGTTTGTTTGGTGTTTGTACTCGGCGCCCCGCCAATTCCTGGCGCGTGGCCAATCCCTGGCATCAGGCACTTCGTGGGCCTGCCTAAGGACTAGAGCAAGGAATGGAGCCGGAGTTGGGCTCGTGGGCTCGTTGATGAGGGGTGATACCTCCTCGCCCACCACCGGCTCAAGATCGCCTACCTCGCTCGACGCTCGACGTCGACGTCCCAGCCCAGCCCCAGCCTGACATCGCGCCGTCGAGCAACGCAGCGCCGAGCGTCCTTCGCGAGAAAAAGGGGCATATTGTCGCGTGGGGCGTCCCAGCCGTCGGGCGAGCGCAGGGGCATCATACCACGCGGCCTCGCGCCTCGCGCGCCCCGCCGACAAGAGACACTTGCAAACGGGCTCGAAACGCCATTTGCGCGTGGTAACACCTGCGTGCTGACCGGTCGTTGTTGCGCGCACGAAAGCTCAATGCATTGTCAATGTCAATGCGCTGAGGCTGAGGCCTTTGTAAGGTGTGGAACAGGTTTGGTTCAGGCCTATCTAGATCGAACTCGATAGTGGGGAAATGCTATCTAGATCGATAGCGATAGTGCCCTGCACCTATATCTAGATCGATAGCGATACCTAAGATTGGCTCCTCGATATCTCGATATCTACGATATCTCGATATTAGGCTCGTGCGTCATAGTGTGTGCTGCTGCCACTCCGCACGACACATTGCAACCGGGGTACACAATATAACACGCACAACAATTAGCTGTGATAGATAGCACATAGCACACACAATCCACCGCGGCTTGCGACGGCGAGCAGCGAGGGGCGAGGGAGGCAGCGGCGGCGAGGTGGGCGGCGGGGAGGTGGGCAGAGGTGAGGAGGTGGGCGGAGTGGTGGTTGGTAGCAGCCAGGCGGCGGGCGGCGGGACGGGCGGCAAGCGAACAAGCTATTCCTCCACATCTTCATCTGTGCATCTGCGCACAACGCCTGGTTGTGTGACTGTAACTGTGTACACTGTACGACTGTCGATGGTGGACTGTGTGCTCTGTGTGTGTGTGCGTGTCTTTGTGTGTGTGTGCAAGTGATTGAACGCTTTTCCATGCGGTGGGGGTGATGGCAATTGAACGCGTTCCACGCGTAGACTGATGGTGATCCACGTGTAGACTGATGGTGATTGAACGCTTTTCTATGCTGTGGGTGATGGTGATTGAGCGCTTCTCGCCTCACATGTTCATGTTCGGTGGTTGGTGATGATTGTGCGACTCAATGCAGGGGCCCATATTATTCGTATTCCTGCTAGTTGCATAATTTTCTTATTTTGTGCCACACAGCACGTAGCCAAAACCATTCGCATCTGGGATAGAACACAACCCCCCGATAAGCATTTCCTCCCCTTACCGGGGAACTACTACGAAAGAGATAATCGGTCACCGGTCACCTAGGGCCATAGGAGGAAGGCGTGGACTGAGCCGCTAGCTAGGGGCTGGAGCACCCCGCCCAACCCCCGGCACCCCCACAACCCGGGCCCACTAGTAGCAGCGCACAAGGGGTGGGCCGCAAGGCGCAGGGCAGGTTAGGAGGGGGAATGTGCTAAGGGAGAAGCAGGGCGTGGCAACACGCAAGCACGAGCTATCCATAGCCATAGCCATGTGCGAGGCATGAATATTAAAAAAGGTTTTTTGTGCCATACACAATCTTTGCATGATGCAGCACAATGACGAACTTCAAACTTGCCGTAGAATATGCTCTGCATTAGTCATGCACTCGTAAGACACTAGACACTAGGTATTACTAGTACCCTTGCCCGCAAACGTTGTGCTAATGGGATGACAAGAATTGCAATAAAGTCAACACCGAGACTCACACTTTTTACATCATTGCGTGCTGCTTGCCCCCCGTGGTGCTGCTTGCATCTTTGGAGTGCGGGGTTGCACTCCCATGCACTCGTTAATCAATTGCAGTTGGTTTACAAACTCATACATTCCATGCTCTAGAACATGCATGTGACATGAGAAGATGGGATCTTGTGCGGAATCCTTGACATGATCTTGATCGGGTACGTTATATTGACGAGACTGCTCGAACGTCCTGGGTAACAGCGCTTCTACTCGCCGTCGAAGGACAGTTTGTACGCAATGCATTGACCTATCATCACTGAGGCCCAAGATGATTAATGCCGAACTTGGGCGGATTTTCCTTTGTGAGAGACGTTGCGAACCGAGAAGGGAACCTTCCACGACTACCTTATGTCGACGGGGTGCTGTTAAAACATTACCTCTATTCCATACATGGCGCTTAATCCTGGGGTCGATGCTGCATTGCACCACGCGCGGCCCAGGTAAGTCCACATGTCCCTCCTCGATCGAACCGTGGAGTCGGGCGTTGTTGTCCCGTCGGCCAAGGCATCATCATTTTGGCACGGAGCTCCCTGCCGCCTTGGATGCCTCATACGCGGTGTAGCCAACTTGTGATTGTGCACAGAGGCGTGGCCATGCACGAGGTGTTGCAGTGCGTTACCGATCGTCTGATGCACACCCGAAAAGGTGAAGGCCGGAACATCAGAGCCGCTGGAGCGGATGTCTGCTGCATCTGCGATGTGGCATTCAGCCTCACCCAGCGGATTTTCGGTTTGCACAGTCAGACTTTGGGCAAGCGCATGTCTGAACGAGAGACCCTGGGGCAGATGCTGGAAGTTGTTTAGACAGGGATGAATATTGGTACACCCGCGGCCGATGGTGCCGCTAGTGACCGTGTTCGCTAGTGCCATGACAACGAACGCGACGGCGAGGCCGTATCCGATTGCCAGAACTGCGCAGCCAGCAACCTACGATGGGAGGATGGACTTCAGAGCGGACGTGGGAACTGTGCATGCGCTTGCTGGCTACACGAAAGTCGTGCGTGGCCTGACTAACTAGTCACGCAAGACAAATGCAACGCACCAATGCATTAATTCCGTAGTTTGCACCTTGCTTGGCCTGCTCCGTGTCAACGGATTCGAATTTTGGCGATGCAATGTCAAGAAGACCGTCCGCCCGTTGCTCTAGCGACTCGGTGATATTGTACGTGTAACCGGTTGCGTCGTCGACGATGGTGCGTGAGTGAAGCTCGTGGACAAACTGCGCACGGGTGGCAGTTCATGTGAAGCTGCCTTGCGCGATCACGCAATCATGACAGACAAGCAGGCGTGCGGAGCGATCGTGTAGAGCGCACCTCGCGCCCACTCTTCGTATAATTGATCAGCGTGATGCTTGCTGTGCCTTTGGCAAGCAGCTCGTTACGGAATTGGGTTGCGGCCATCAAGTCGGTCTTCGTACCCTGCAGGATCTTCGGTGAGCAGCCTAGGGCCTCCTCGGCTCCAAAGCCGCAGAGGTGCCTCCATGACGAATTGGTGGCGACGATGAGATCTTCTCCGTCGCTGGTCTGAGTTACGATTGCCGGCCCGTGCGTGGCGGAGCGGTGCATTTCGTCGACGATGCCCTTGCTTGCGGTGAGGTCGACATCAACGCCCCATACAACATTGGCGCTCTTGGTGTGGCTGGCGTGGCTGGTGCTGTGTGCTTGCATCGGCTCGGGGCAGCGAGGGAGGCAAGTGGAGGAAGGTAGGCGAGAGCGGCGCCGTGTGTGAGGAGGGAGTGCGCGGAGAGAGGAAGGGAGCAGGATGGGAGTGAGCGTGAGAGCTTGGCCAGTGGGGGGGGGGGAGGGGGGAAGTGTGGATGGAGACGGAGGGTGTTGGGCCGTCAGGAAGGAAGAGGAAAACGGGAGAAGAGGAAGGGGAAGAGGAAGGAGTATTGCTACGGAAGAGATCGGGGACGGGGAAGGAGGGGGAGAAGGGACGGCCGGCCGGGGGCGGGGCGGGAGAAGACGGTATGTTGGGGCCGCGGGGGCCGGGGGGGCGGGGGGGAGGTGATGAGGAGATGTGATTGCGCGCTGGGAGAGAGGGAGAGAGGGGGGGAGGGAAGGGGGGGGGGGGGGGGGAGGGGGGAAGCGAGGTGATGCCGACCGAGAGCGGCTCGTGTTCGGGGCGGGGGGGAGAGGGGGGACTGGGCGGCGGCGTTGTTTTGTAAAACCCCTGGACATGGAATCACATCACCAACTTTTGGAGCAAGTGGCCGGCACCTGCCACCCGCCTCTTTTCTGGGAGAGAAGAAGAGAGGGATCAGACGTAAAGCTGAGCGGAGCGCAGTCAAGAAGAGAGGATATTGGAAGGACAGAGAGACAGAAAGAGAGACGATGGGGGGGGGAGAGATTTCTTGTAGAGGGAGAGAGGAGAAGAAAGGGCGAGGTAGGGGGAGAGAGAGTAAAATAGGGGGGAAGAGAGGGTGAGAGAAGCGGAGCACCGCTCCTGGACAGAAGGGAAGGGGTGGGGGAGATGTTTGCGCGGGAAGCGGGGGGAAAGAGGGAGGGAGGGGGGAGAGGGGGAGAGAGGAGAGAGAGTCACCGGCAGAAGAGGGAGGGAGGGAGCGCAGGCGCGCGCGCGGCATGGCGGGGGTCCATGGGCGGTCGCTGCTTACCCAGCGCCTGATGCAGGTGATTCGCCCTTGGTGGAGAGAATGAGCGGTAGAGGGAGAGAGGAGAGGAGAGCGGGAAAGAAACCGTCAGTGGAAGGGGGAGGGGGCCAGGGGGGTGGGGGCGGAGATAGGAGTTAGAGCTGAACAGCAGCAGGGGAAGAAGGAATGGGGCTGGAAAGCGAGGGTGAAAGCGTGCCCCTCCCATCGAACCGGGGGGGGGGGGCAGGGTTGAGGATGGGGCACACACTGCGTTCAGCTTTCTAATTGTGTTAGCTATGCTGCCAATCACCTGTCTGCTTGAGCCGCTCCTGTTCACTGCCGTTCCCTTCGCATTTTATTTTCTGTCTCAATCGAGCTCGACACCGTCTCGCCTCAGGTGGCGGTTGAGCTGGAAGAGGCGCAGGAGCATGAGAGGCGCAAGACGGCCATTCAGATCCAAGAGCTCAATCAGAGAGTCTCGCAGCTCGAGATTGAGCGAATGCAGTCGCAGCTGCAGTGAGTCTCACCTTGCTGATCTTGCATTCCATATTCCGTTAGTTCATTTGGGCGTAGCTGAGGCTTGCTCCCACACCTGCGCAGATGCCTTCGGCTGGAGGAGCAGCTGAATGATGCCCACATGGCGAGAGCTCAGTCGGAACGCGCGCTCGCCTACGCAGACGCTGAGGCATCCGCTCTTCGCCAGGCGCGCGACGCCGAGGGCAACGAACGTGCGCCGGCTGTTACAGAGCTCTTGCGTGAACTTCTTGTGACGAGGTTCGCCTTGGCTGCCGCTCTCGAGTATGCAGCGGGCGCAGAAGCCAACAGCAATGCCGCACGGTCCAATGCGCGCACAAAAGGATCGAGTGTTGTTGGTGGCGCGGGCTCACGTGCTGCTGGGCTTCTGCGAGCTAATCCGCAGGAAGGCCTTGGCCCTGCAGCTGTCTGGTTTGGTTACTCTGTGGCAGCGTTAGTTGATGCGGCGGCGCGAGGATCGATCGATGAGGTGCGTGGAATATTGAGGTGCGTGCCATCTCTCCTGCACTAGGCCATGAATGTAGATTCCACTCCACAGCATTCGCTCGATTGCGGCTCCTCTAGTTGTTCGTGGCGCGCGCCTGCACGCTAATAATGCATAACTTCAATACGCCCCCATCTAACTGTGCCGACACCCCTTGGCCTGGGTAAATCAGTCCGATGGGAGCATCGGTGGCCTCTCGGATGGTCGAGCGCTCCTTGGCCGCGGTCGCATTGGCCAACTCAACCGATAACACGGGGTCTGTCGCGAGTGCTAACGATGGCGGATCTACTCTGCCCAAGACATCGCTTCTTAGGGCGGAATTCGATACCGATGAGGCCATACGTACCGAGTCGTCAACCCCTACGACCTTGGGTGCGTCTCTTGGGACTGCGCTACGAGCCGCAGCAGCCTCGGGCAGTGAGGACGCAACATCGATTGTTGAGGAGCTTCTGCTCCTAGGTGCAGATGTCGGCTACAAGCCTACGTGCACCCCTCGAGCGGTGGCTAGCGTGGCGGTGGCCATTGGAATACAAAGTGGGCAGGAGGCTCTGGCCAATGGCGGCAAGGATGAGATCCATGGAACATCTGAGCCAGCGGTCGCGAGCTCCATTCCAAACTCAACGCGGACTGCGTTGCACATCGCATGCGCTGCAGCGAACCCGTCCGTTGTCTTAGCACTTCTTCGGGCAGGAGCCAATCCAGATGCACAAGATCAAGGCGGCGCCACGCCGCTTCATTTAGCAGCAAGGCCCGCAAATTCTGTTCGACCCGAGGCCGCCAGGGAGGTTGTGGAGGTGCGCGGCACAGGCAATAGAGCTCCGTGTGTAAGATGCATCGGCCTAAGCAAGAAGGCCGGCTCTTTGCAGCGGCATTTCGAGCACAATTTGCATCATGAAAGCCATTGTCAGTTGTTCTTACTTGCATCGTGCAGGCGCTCCTCCGTCACGGCGCTGACCCTGATGTCCCTGATCAAGGCGGTCGGACGGCAGTGCAAGTCGCGAAGCAATGCGAAGAGGAAGCGGCAGGAAATGGAGGCGCCATGCTAGTTTTGGAAGCACTGCAGGATGGCGAGCTGATGCTTCTCAATGCAGCTAAGCGCGCAAATGGACTCTACCGCCGTGGAGAATTCGCAAGTGCATCCGACGAGTACCTTAAGGTCCGTCAAGAGCGACCCGTGCTGTAGCAAGCGCACTGGTATTGTGTGCGCCCGCCGACACTGTGCGACAAGGCAAGGGCGAGAGACTTTACCATCGCGTGGCCTTCGTCCCAATAGGCAATTAGAATGGTCGAAAGCACCCCAGCAGTGTGCCACCCGATCGATTTGGCTACGCTCCATTTCAATTGCGCACGGGCTGCCATCAAGCAAGGCCGGCACTGCCTTGCGTTGGAGCAGGTGCGCGAGGCCCCTCTTGCTCTCTTGCTCGCCTCTTACGCCACGCCAATTCAGACCCCCTTGATCTTTGGCGATGCGTTAGCAACTCACCATGTCCGATTGCTGGCTGCGCTCACCCAATTTGTTCCAGGCGGAATGCGCGCTTAGTCAAAATCCGAACTATGCCAACGCGCGCATGCTGCAAGCGGAGGCGCATATGGAGCTGCTTGAGTTCAAAGAGGTGAGACAGCCTGGCACAAGCGGCTGTGTCGAAATCAGCCGCTAATGGAGATTTGGTACGTGGGGGGAGAAGGAGGGGGGAGGCCAACAGCACCCAGACTGATCCGGCGACAGCGCTCCAAGTCTGACCTGTCCTGCGACTTGTCATCTCCTGAAGTCCATGGCATCGTCGTCGCGCCATAGGCTGCGTCAGCATATCGCGCTTTGATTGCATTGGAGCCAACCAACATCGCTTGGGAGGAGTGTGAGTCCAAGGCAATTGAACTTGGGGAAGCATGCCACTATCAGGTAAGGGTCACGCAATGGCTGGGGTCGCACAGTCGCTGCACGAGCCCATATTGTGGCAGCTTGCCTATGGGCTACACCACGAGGGACTAGGGCGGCTTGCAAAGCGGACCGTGTGTAGCCATCATGGCTTTTGAGCAGAGCGGAGACCCTCCTATGCCGCACGGGAATATTTCGGCGCTTTGCTCCCGGTGAACACAAGCGTACTACGACTTTCACTCCTTTTGCAGGTCCTCGGCGTCTCTCCGCATGCGGATACGGAAGAGATCCGGCGGGCGTATCGTCAGCAATGCCTCGCTTGGCACCCGGACAAACATCAAGCATCCGCCGAGTCTCGCCGTCGCGCCAACACCGTATTCACTCGTATCACTGCGGCGTGGGAAGCCATCGGAACAGTTGAAGCACGCAAGAAATATGACCTTGCACGCGTGGTGGCCAGCCCCATTTCAGATGGGATGGTGGGAGGGGGCGTACACCACGGCAAACCTGCACAACACGCAGGAGCCGACATCTCGTCATTCGGCTTCTCACGACCCGATAGTTACACCACACCTGGTAGAGGCCGGGGAGCACCCTTTTTCGGCTACGGCGAATGTGGTACGGACCATGGCGATTACGACGATGACCATGGCGGGGCGTATGCCTATGAGTATGCTTTTGGCTGCGAAGGTGGTGGCTCAGAGAGCACGAGTTGCAGCTCCACGCCTAGCCTTAAGCCATCCCCCCCTCACTTCTCGCACCTCTACGCCAGCTCCAAGCCGCGCTGGGGCCGTGTAGACTCAGGCTTGGACCTGTAGTGAATAGGAGCGCGTGCACGCCAATCCGCGTGCGGCGTGTCGCCTTTGATACCTACGCGAGCGCTTGCCGTCGCGAGCGGCCTTGGCCTCATCATGGCATGCCATCAAGTTGTGCGCAAGCTGCAGCCTAGACGGTACATTTATGATGGCGAGTGCGATTTGACCCATGCGCTTGAAGAGGCGATGGATTATGATTGAGATTGGGGGGGGGGGGGGAGGTGCGCGCGGGGCTGACGATCGCGGCGGTGATGCGCGACCTCTGATTCAACGACCCGTTTTAAAACCCAAGACGCCATATGGGCGGTCTATGTGTTCCTATACAATGGCGGCAAGCCTGGTGACTTAAACCCCCCCATGCTAGTATCCGCCGCCGCCGCCGGTCCTGGCACTTTGGTCGCGGTGGGCCCACCGGGCAGTAGCTCAAACGTGACCGAAGGTAGCCTGGGCCAAGAGGACCGTAGCTCAGACGTCTACCAAACACAGGGCAGTTGGCCAATGGCCATTAAGAGTCCAATGGATAGCCTGGGCCAAGGTACGGTGGACCACATGGACATCCAACCACACGGGGGCCAATCCGGTAGCCTGGTGGCAATGGACACCCAATCATACGGGGGCCAAAGCCAAGGTACGGTGGACCACATGGACATCCAACCACACGGGGGCCAATCCGGTAGCCTGGTGGCAATGGACACCCAATCATACGGGGGCCAAAGCCAAGGTACGGTGGACCACATGGACATTCAACCACACGGGGGCCAATCCGGTAGCCTGGGCCAAGGTACGGGGGGCCAAGGTACGGTGGCAATGGACACCCTATCATACGGGGGCCACGACCACATGGATACGGGGGGCCACTACCCACCGGACCACTTCATCGTGACCCAAGCGGGCAGCTCAAACGTGAACCAAAAGGGCAAAGATAGGATGGACCGACGGAGCATCGTCAAAACACACAGGGGTCACCAAAGCGTTCACTCAAGGTGACATGGACCCCAATCTTGATCTATACGTTGAGCAACCCCACGGCTTCGAACAAGAAGGGTATGCCGCATGTAAGCTTACTCGCCCACTCGAAGGGACCAAGCAAGCCGGCCACCTATTCATGAAGTCGAATGCCGACCATCTCGTCTCTCTCGGGTTCAAGCGATGTGTCGCCGAGCCTGATCTTTTCAAACGATCCCTAGATGGGATATTAATCAAGATTGGACTGTACGTCGATAACTTGCTCATTGGCTTTCCTCGCGACAACAAATCGGCTACCGAGCAAGTCCGCACATTCCTTTCAAGGTATACCGCAAGGTTCGCGTGCAGCGCTCCCAAGGCGCCCTCATTGTTTTGTGGGATGCTACTCTCGCGAGATGTGACCGCTAAAACTCTTCGCGTCAGCCAAGAACACTACATTGTCAACACGGCGACCAAGTTCCTGCGCGGCTCGAGCAAACCATACACCGTTCCAATTCGTTCAACCGACATAGATACCTTCATGAAAATGAAAGGTGCCACATCTGATGAAGAGCGCGCCATCATGAGGGACAAGCCCTATCTAGCTATAATGGGATGCCTGCTCTGGATAGCAAATTGCACAAGGCCCGATGTTGCTTACGCCTCAAGCTTTCTCTGTCAGTTCATGCAAGATCCAAGCCCCAAGAACTTCGAGCATGCGCTAGCCGTTCTTTCATACCTACACAACACCAAATCGCTGTCGCTAACTTACAGAGGCTCCGCACCCACCATTGAAGTCTACTCAGACGCATCTTGGGGTTCCTCCCCTAACCCTTTCTCGGGTCACATCATCATGTACTGCGGAGCGGCGGTCTCATATTCGGCACGCAAACTGAAGATAATTCCACAATCCTCTGCCGAAGCCGAAATCGCTGCATATACTAATGGAGCCAAGGACCTAAGGTTCGTTCTTAACGTTCTAGAGTTTCTCGAAGCGGACTACTCTCTTCCGGTTGCTATCCATTGCGACAACTCAGCCGCGCTCAGCCACAATCGCTTCGATCAAGAACCCTGGTGTTACGGCTCGCACTCGTCACTACGAAAATTGGCTTTGGTTTGGCCGCAAGCAATTTCTCGATCTTATCTCTACTCCTTCGTGGCTGTCGACCAACAACCAACAACCAAATTGCCGACATGATGACTAAGGCTCTAGAAAAGGGAAAGTTCGTTTCGTTCCGCAACAAGTCGCTCGGATCATTTTCATTTTAGCGACTTGTCGCACTTCCGCATGTCCCACCGGTCAACCTGCAAACTCTCTTAGAGTTGACAGGCCTCATGCCGTAGTGGAGCCATTACGCCTTTATCGGCCTAATGAGAATCCTTCGTCGGCCTATGCGTCATCTCGCTTGAGCTCGATTCAGTCCTGACGTATGCTTGTATCTTTCATTGGGAATGACGTCGGATGGGAAATAGGGATTCGCCTTTGGCGATGGGGGAGTGTCAGAGTTTTCTTGTTGTCCTGGTTTAATCCTAGTGCTGAGGGACCGTGCCTCATCGGCAACGGAGCCCCTACCCCGCGATGGGGGTGTGCGCGGTTGGTGCATGGCTCGTCCGGTGTATGTGGCTAGGGATGCTAGCCAACAAGACCTCTTACAAGACTACAATTTCTAACGCCTGTACCCTAGATACCTGGGCTTGTTTGTGAGGGCCCTGGTTTCGCGCGCCCCCCGGCGGGCCGCTCCCTCCGAGGAGCGGAAGCCCAGTCGCCCGACGGCTCCGCTCTGCCTCTGCCGCAGAAGCGGCTCGGCGGGGCTCCCTCTGTCCCTCCCTCTGCACTGAAGGCGACGTCCGATGCTCCGTCCACTTTCGGTATATACTCGCCTCCTCCACCAACAGCCTCTCCGCACAAAGGTGAGAAGGTGTGGGTGGGTGGGGGAAAGGAGGGATGGATGGATGGAGGGAGCGATAAAAGGAAGGAGAGAGAAACCGAGGGAGAGAGGGAGAGCGATAGACCTAGCAGGGGAACGGGGGGCCGGGGAAGCGAGCCTGGACGCGCCCGCATCTGGTGATTGGTGGACGGTCCAAACTCCCTACTTGCTCCGCGCGACGAAAGGTGTACTTTATCCGACTGCTCCATGCACGGCGCGTGTGCCGCGTCGCCCCGCAGGCCACCACCTCCGCCTTCATCTCGGGAGTGGGAGACTGTACCTGCCAGGCGAGCCATTGTCCCCACGCGCAGAAGCACGTATTTCTGCCCACTCGCTGCACACCGCGGTGCTCTGCACACTTTGACTCTGGACTCAGTCCTGAGTGGAAAGGCCGCACTTGCCGTTCCATTCAGCGAGATTTCACTTGCTCACCATGCAATACCCTTTGACGTTGCGTCCTATGGCTGCTTTTGACTACGAACTGAGATCATAGTTTCGGTTCAGTTGTGTACATCTCTTTCCTACTCTTGCCATTGTCATACCTTTGCCTGTCAGGTTTTGATTGAGAAGCGCGAGGTCCCAGAGATGCGCCGGCTGGCCATATTTGCTGCTCTAGGCGGTTTTCTTGTCGGACCGATTTTGCATACTTGGTGCGACGTCGCCACTGGATGGCTCACTCATTTCGGAGCTTCTTGATGTTGAGAGCAGTATTCGCAAGTCTTGATTCCGGCATAGGCTTTTGGAGCGGAGCTCGTAGGCTTGCGTGGTTTGTACTGTTGCGGCTTTTCTACTTGTTGCACATACGTGTGCTTCCCCTTGTAGGTACTCAGCGCTTTATCGAATAGTCCCAGGCACCTCTCCGGCATCAATCGCGCAGCGTCTTGTACTGGACCAACTTTTCTTCGCGCCCGCCTTCATCCCGCTCTTCTTAACTTCATTGTTGACGCTCGAAGGTATTCCCTCACCGTGCTTGTCTCCTTTTGGCTCTTGGTTTGCATACAAAGGGCTGCAAGATGAAGCAAGATTTGACGAACGCTCGTTTTCATGCAAGTGTTTAACCGCACAGTTCATAATCTCTGCGTGTGTGCCATACTGCATGTCCTCGATCTTGATGTGAATGCCCTTCGTCACAGTTGTCAAAATCCACCCATGCACAGGTGCCGAGACGCCCCTACGTCAAACCCAGGCAACTTGGTGGCCAACTGTTCTTGCAAACTGGAAACTTTGGATTCCTGCGCAGCTCGTCAACTTCGCAGTTGTACCACCGCATTTCCAGGTAAAAATCTGAACGGGGTGAGAGTGGGTGTCACATCTCCGGCCATACATCACATGAACGCCTCGTACATTCGACGGCCAATACGAGTCGAGGTAATCAACAATTGGGCAATGCTCACTTGTAAGACCAGGGGTGTATGGCATGGCAAACAATGCCGAGGGAAGCCGCCCAGGTCTCGAGTGAAACATTCGGCCTCAATCATACCTTTGATCGTCGCTTTATTGAATCACCTACAAGGGCGTGTGCCCCCCGATCACAGGTTTTATTTGCAAATGGCGTAGCGGTAGCTTGGAACACTTACATTTCTTATGCCACTCATTCCTCTCAACCGTTGGAACCATCACCAAAAGCCGACAATAGAAAGCTTGAACGAGGCGGAAGAGGGCGTCGTGAGGATGATAAAAGTGTCTCGACTGCATGACGTATGCTGAAGTATGCTGCGCGCATGCCCTCGATTATCACGTGTTCTCTGCCTTGCCGCTTACGTGCAGGTTGCTTGAACGCTGTGTATGTACGATTATGAAAGCTGGGATTTAGAAGTTCCGGAGAGGAATCCTGCTTGTCGGAACGAGGATAGGTCTGTGATCAAAGCCTGCCCGTATGGTGGCGCATCGGTGACGTGATGTGACCGCCCCCAAATCCCAAAGTGTGCAAGAAGAGCTGCTTGCTGCCAGCCCCCCCGGACATCTCGTGCATGACGACTTGCATCCATCCGTGGGCCAGCATGTGTGCGTGTATATGTCGCACGCGCGCGTGTGCCGGTGTGGTGGCGTTTCAACGCAATTTTTAAATTGAACTGTACGTAAAAAAACTCGTAATAATATTGACGGATTGTAGGTTACGGATGGGAAAGAGGGAACCGGAAGGTACGGAAGGTAGGCGGGCGGAAGGCACGGTGTTCTGGGAATTGGCGGGTTGGACGGGCTGATCCACCTCAATGGCGGGAAGGTGGATGGCGGACAGTGGCGAGGGCGAGCGGGACGACGGGGCGGACATAGCGGTAGCGAGTGCGAGTGTGCGAGTGGCGGTTTGGTCTGAGTGGTGTTGTAAGATTGCTTGTTACGAAGGGAGCGAGAAGCGAGAGCGAGAACGAGGGAGCGAGGAGCGACTAGGGCGACGAACGTGGGCGACAGAGGCCGACAGGATACCAATCCGACCAGTCCGACAGCAAGCCAAGACACGCACACTCAACTTTCAGCCAACATCCCCCTACACTAACGTATCTCTCCCCAGCTGGGTGGGGAAGACACAGAATGAAGGAAACAAGGAAGAGAAAGCTGACGAGAGAGCGACGATGCGACGGAAGAGCCGACTGCGAACGGCGGTTACAGCGAGCGAATATGTAGAAAGTAAGGAGGGAATCTATGCGCATAAAAAAAACTTCTTAATATTCTCGCCGCGCACGCGACTCTGCACTCTAATAAATGCAGCCTCGCCCGCCGCTCTCATCCCCCCTCCACCTGCCTTGCGGCCCGTCCCTCGTGCGCTACCTAGGGGCTGGGTGTATTCGGTTTCCTGCAGCAGACGGTGTGCACCGATCCCCGATAGGTTTTTTCACTCCTTCCTCCTGTACCATCGGGCTATCGGTTTCTATATTGCTTCTTTTTGAACCTAGGAGATGGGCGGCGTGCCTCCGTGTTTCCGGGGGTTGAGGCAGGGCGGGTGGGTGAAGCGTCGCGACGGCTTATGCGCGGTTAAGCTAGCTTTTCCGTTAGTTGGAGTGCATTGGCTATTGCGGCCAGGTTGCCGCCTAACATCAGTGTGCCTTTGTCGTTGAATGTAAAGACGGGCTCACGCGGGGACTTGAGTTTCGGTTTTCTCCCTTGTGAGGCTTTGCTAGTGCGTGCGGTCGAGGACTTGTGTGGGGAGGTGTGTGTTGTGCCCATAGGGGCCACCCGGCCTCGCGCCGCGCTGCCGGAGCAGCGCGGCCCTTGCCAGGGCGAGAGGGGCCTCTGCCATAAGGCATGCCCAATGGAAGGGTGGCTGCTTGAGCCTGGCATTGATGGGGTGCTGCCAGCAGCCTGCTGCCCCCCATGGGGGAGGCCAGCATGGCTGCCATGGGTGGTGTGGCCGGGGCCACGGGCCGTGTGGCGCGACCGGAGTCGCACGCACCTGCTCGGCCTCGGTGGGCGGACGCGGCCGCTTCGATAGCGGCTGCTCCATGGGCACATGGGCACTGGGGGGGCGCCCTCGGCGGGGGGCCCGAGGGAGAGGGGAGTCGCGGCGGCGCGCTCCATCGCGTCTAAGTATAAACTTAGTTGAGGGAATCTATGCGCATAAAACGAAAGGAGCGAGAGGGTGAGAGGGTGCAGGCTTCGCGCTGGGGGAAAAGTCCTCAGCGACGAACACCTACGACGAGAGCGAGAGCAGGCGCGGGGGAACGACAGCAAGGTGGGACCGAAGAGAGAGCAAGGCCCAAGGTGCAAAGGAGCGAAACAGAGGCGAGACAGGCCACAAAGGGGCGCGACGGCAAGGAGCGATGAGCGAATTACGACTGAAGAGTTCTACAAGTTACGAGTAAAACTCCGCGGCGAACAAGAACGATTGAGCACGAGAACGCACGAAGCGGCAGAAGGTCTTAAGTCGATCGCGGATGCGACAAATATCGCCTCGCGCGTGGCCCTAGGCCTAGGTCGTTTGCTTGGCCCTCTATTTCGTACCACCTTCTCCTCCACTCGCCACTCGGCTCGGGAGGGATGCACCCCTCGCACTCATATTTTCAATAAAAAACAACTAAATATTAGTGTCGCTACCGCCACCAGCCATGCACCAACACGCCAAGCCACGACACATATGACCGCATTATGACCCACGGCGCGCAGGCAGCTAAGCACCCGATTCTACCTCCCAGGGGCCCAGGGGAATGAGTAGTCCCCACTTCCTGAGTGCTCAATGCCAACAGCTGACAGGCAACTGTGTGGTGGTGTGTGACACCTCCCTTAGCAGATAGCTTGTGTGTGTGTATGTATCCAAATGTTATTCATTCTACTAGTGTAGTGTTCATCCCCCATGCGAACCGACTATAAAGTTAAATGGCCCACGGTGCGCTACGCGCTGCATTTATAAACCCACCCGTTACTGTATGTGTATCATCGGTCCCACGGGGGCGTCCATCGGCGGACACGCACAACCCAATGACGTGATGTGCAGAGTTTCCCCGCGCGGGACCGTCATGCGTGTGATTGCCCGCCTTCTATTGCTATTGATTTTTGCGCCACTGCACACCGGCGAATCAATGCTTTAATAAATCATTAAGTGTTAAGCCCTGTACACATCTATTGAACACACGAGTACACCAGATGCAGGTCACGATCAGGGGAACTACTAGAAAGAACGAGCCAAAATCTCCATTGAATCGCGCATCACGCAGCTTTGATTACATGCTCACGTACGGAGTAGTTGCAATTGCCACGAATGACGAACGATGCTCTATTGGCTATTGGCCGTGAAATCCATGTCATTGACATTGAGCATCGACGTTGTAGTGGAATGCGCATGAATGCTCGTCGTCCGCCGTTGCATTCCCCATTATTTAAATGGACACTTTGGTGCTCATCATCCGGGCCCACTCCATGAGCCCTTCAACAATTGTTGCGTCCGCACTTGTGAACCCCTTTTGGTTCAGCGATGCCAAAGGATGGAAGAGGCGAGCGCTTCATCAATGGCCACAGCGAAATGCATTTAACCGATAAGGTGCCATAGATTTGGTCTATAGCCGGCACAAGGCCACCTCACTACAAGCTTTGATTGCGGGACGGCTTGCGATTACTCGCCATATTGCAACTGGGGCGCGTGGCCCGTCATCTCCGTGATGAACTTGTTGCGCTTGAGGCGGGGCAAATCAATCACATCCGCAAGGTCAATGACGCAAGTCTCATCACTAGCGACGTCTTGCAGTGTCTCTGCTCCCTGCTGCACGCACCACATGGCGGCGGCGCGCAGTAGGTGCGAGCATTTGAGGTTGTCGAATATGGGCTCGAGCTCCTTAGTGATGCGCGCGACGGCCTCAGCCTCTTGCGTAGCATTTGCAGCGGGAAGCGCATCTATGACAAATTTGGACGTGACAAACTTGGTGGGGCTTGCGCCGGGCGAGGATGCAGCGGCCGTTGAGCGGCCTGAGAGGACCGAGGAGCTATGGTCGACGGCCAATGTGCGCTCCGCCTTGCTGGTCGACATCTTGTCTGCAAGCCAAAGGGCGACCTTGTAGCATCCACAATTCTCGGCAATGTCTATGGCCATCGTGTTGTTCTGCAAAGCAAAGCGAGTGCCCATCAGCAATGTTCTGGCCACCGATCATTTCAGCTTGCCTAAGATAGACTGGCGTGACTCACATTGGTCTTGGCATACAGATCTGCTCCAAGGTCAACGAGCTTCATAGCACATTCGGCACGATGCAACAAACATGTAACGTGCAATGGAGTCCATCCCTACGAGGCGTCACGTACAGAAAGTAATAATTCTGAATAAACAGAACAACTTGCAGATTGAACACGTCGTGCGCATGGACGGAAGTCTTCAGAGCGTCCGGCGTAAGGCTTGCCGGCGCGCACAATGTGGTTCTTTGCATCGAGGTCGGCTCCATGCTCGTGCAACAAATTAATGAAGTCGAGCTCGCCTTTCTCGACGGCGAAGTGCAGTGGAGTGTCCCCCTGATAGTCACGTGCATTGATATTGGCGCCGTGCTTTAGCAGCCTGCGAGCCGCTTCGGGATTGTTCTTGCGCACGGCCTTGAAGAGCGGTGTCCTTCCCTGCAATCATGAGGCAAGCAAGGCCATCGGACGTGCTGATGTCTTGGGGCACAGCCACGAGTACAGACAGGTATGGCTCCATTTCATCGGAAGCCGAGGCCCACCTTATCATCCTGACACTCAACGTTAGCACCAGCCTTGATCAGTCGACTGACAACATCGGCGGACGCGCCCCACGCGGCAAAATGGAGAGCTTGCCATCCCGTCTGGAGGAACGCACAGGAGGGAGCACTCACGTCAGGACCAGGAGGTACGGAGCCGAGGGGTAGGATAGGCAATTTGCTTGCTGCGTGCGTCTTGTGCGGCACTATTTTACGTAGCATGCATCACCTTGGGGACTTTGTCGTGCACCGTGCACATGCCGAGCTCGAGCTTGCGGAAATAGCTGTTCCACTTGTTCTTCTTGGCCTCATTCAGCGGGTGGTCTGCAATGGAGGATCCCGAGTTGCCCATGTCTTCCTGTGGGGCGTGGGACAGCATGCTGATGAGTGCTATGCGATCGACGACCATTATTGTAGCGTTTTTCAATGGGGCGTGGACTCTGGGCGGGCGCTGACAGCAGGTGCTTGCTGCCAACGTGCACTGTCGCTCAAGCGCAGAAGTGCTAGCTGATAGGAGTGTCGCGCGCTTTGAGAGCATGAGAGTGCTGCCTCGGGCGCGATCGGAGCACGGGTGGACTTCGCCGGTGCGCTGTGTCGTCGGCACGAGGGCGCGGGCACACGTTTTGGTGGGGCTGGTGTTGGTGGGACGGTTGGCGGCTTGAGGTTGGACGGCTCCGAGTGAGCGAATGCGAGGGAACGAACGAACCGGCGGGGTCGGCGCTCCGGTTTTCAGAGGGGTTTCTCATCTCATCTCTTGTGTGTGTCCCTGTCTTTCTTCTTCTTCTTCTTCTTCTCTCTCCCTCCTCTCGCTGATCTTCTCTTCCCTGTCAGTCTTGTGTGCGCTCTCTCTCCTCTGTTCTCTCCTATTTCTTCTCTCCTCTCTCTACTCCACTTCGTTCCCCCAACTGATCGAGGGGGCGCCGCGCCTCGGCTCCACTCCCCCCGCGGAAGCCGCAACAAAACCAGGACACCCCCCTCCCCTCCCAGCCCCGCCCACCACGGCGCCATCCTCGATGGGCGTCGAGAGGACGCTTCCCCGCTTTCCCGCAAGCTTTGATTTATAGGAAGAAGGGCAGTCAGGGATAAGATCCAACCATGGCGCGTGAGAGCTCGAACGAGCTCCAACAACGGCACGCGCTCGGCTATTCGCTCTCTCGAGCGACCCGAGAGCCATGGAGCCGAGGTTGATTGCTGGTTGCTCACCGGAAGCTCATGTGCCAAAGGCCAAAGGCGAGCCCCTCATAGTGCCGCTACTGCCACTCTCATAGAGGCATGAGAGTGTTACTATTTTAATACTACTAGTAGTAGTTGTATATAATATGAGCGTTAGTGCTTAGTGCCGCTACTGCCACTAGCCTTGCACCAAACACCAAACACGCCTAGCCACATGGCCGCTATATGGGGCACGAACACTCAGCACTCGGACTCGAAACCCGCCAATTGAGCCCCCCGCATGTATTCCTGTATTCCTGTATTCCCCTAATAGCACCGGGCACCGGGGGGAAGGGGGGGGGGGGGGGGGACACTTGGCCGACACGGAGGTCACGAGTCACGAGGTCACGTTCCGTCGTCGAATGTGGGACAGACTAAATAAAGTTGAGCCATCAAACAAATGTAGTCCATAGTCCGTTTACAATAATAATAATCGAATTGGTCTTCGACTATCTTCGGCTTCCTTGTTCTTTCCTTGTTTTGTATCGTGTAGTTGTTGTGGTTAGGGGGAGAGCCGCCCTTAGGTTTCTCCCAAGGGAGCCTCTCTCCTTTGCTCTTCCTCCCTTCGTGTGTTTTGTTTTCCCCCCTTTGCTCTTCGGGCGTGCACCCCCACCGTCCGGTCGGGATCCTCCGATCTCGATCTCCTTCGTCCTTCGCCCCGTGTGTTAGGATAGGGGTGATCGCTCTCGATCCCCCTCCCTTGGTTTCTCATGTGTGCACCCCCTTTCTTTCCTTGCGCGCCCCCCCCGTGTGTTTGTGTGTTTCCCGCGTTTTCTCTTGTCCCAGAGTTCCCGAGAGTCGCGCCCATGGCCGCACTCCCGGGGGCTCTGGGCGAGCTCTCTCGACCGCCATCGCCCCATGCTCGTGTGAGCGGTGTCCCCGCCGGTGCCATGCCTCCCTCCAGCCCCAGTGCTCCCTGTGCTCAGCCCTCCTTGAGCACGGTCCACGGTCGCCCTTGGTTGGAGGGCTCCTTCCCATGCCTCAACAATTCTCTACATCACAAGCCACAACCACGCCCCCAGCCGTGTAATAGTTGGGCGTCCGCCACACCGCCTAAACCCTCAGGTAAAACTCTCGTAAAAGAGAGAAGAGAGGGGACTATTATACTGAATCCTGCGGTCTTGCGGACTGCCGTGCCGACCGCCGATTCTTCACCTCCCAGTCCGGACGGGTGTGGCTCACCTTAATTGCTTATTTGCCTTGTCTTCTTGTCTTTGCTTTCTGTCCCCATCTGTTTCGCTCACCTCTACCTCGCGAGGACGCTCGATTCTAGCAGGGGGGTGTCGCATCCGCGATCGACTTCCGACCTTAGGCGTCTTCGAGCCCAGTCGTTCTTGTTGCCGCGGAGTTTTACTCGTAACTTGTAGAACTCTTCACTCGTAACTCGCCCCTCGCTCCTTGCCGTTGCGCCCCTTTGTGGCCTGTCTCGCTCCTGTTTCGCTCCTTTGCACCTTGGGCCTTGCTCTGCCTTTGGTCCCTCCTTGCTGTCGTTCCCCCGCGCTCGTTCTCGCTCTCGTCGTAGGTGTTCGTCGTTGCGGACCTTTCCCCCGCGCGAAGCCTACCCTCTCTCCCCTTCCGGTTTACGCTCGTAGATTCCCTCCTTACTTTCTATCTACTCGTTCGCGGTAACCGCCGTTCGCCGTCGGCTCTTCCGTCGCATCATCGCTCTCTTGTCGGCTTTCTCTTCCTTGTTTCCTTCCTTCTGTGTTTTCCCCCGCCCAAGTGGAGAAAGATACGTTAGTGTGGAGGAATGTTGGGTGAAAGTCAAGTGTGCGTGTCTCGGATTGTTGTCGGACTCGTCGGATTGGTATCCTGTCGGCCTCTGTCGCCCTCGTCCCTCGTCCCAGTCGCTCCTCGCTCCCTCGTTCTCGCTCTCGCTCTCGCTCAGTCGTAACCAGCAATCTTACAACACCAACCAAATCCACTCACTCACCCACTCACCCTCGCTATCCGCTATGTCCGCTCCGTCTTCGCGCTCGCCCTCGCCACTGCCCGCCATCCATCTTCCAACCATGGAAGACGGTCTGCCCGTCCCGCCCGCCAATGGCCAAAATGCCGTGCCTGCCGCCGCCTACCGTCCGTCCCGTTCGGTCCCTCCTGTTCCATCCATAACCTCCAATCCGTCAGAAGTTCGCCTTCGACAATCTGAAGGAAGACATGAACGACTTCAAGGACGCGCTACGCATATAGGGGGTTGCCGCAAGGTGGGATGCGGGAGTTAAGGAAGGCAGGGAGAGAACGGGAGCGTCGAGGCTAGATGCCTAAAGCTGCGTGAGCGGCGGTGAGGATATTAATTAAAAAATTTTTTAATGTTCTTACCGCACTCGCGGCGAATGGAACCTCTCACCCACTACAAGTAGCACGTAGCATACTCTCTACACCCCCATTCCCCCGGCCCTTCTCCCCCCGCCATCAGGCGGCTCCCCCCGTACACTACTAGGGGGATTGGGGTGGAGGGCTTAGATATGGTCCGGTGGCCTGCGCCCCCCCCCCCGCCCCCGGTGATCCGTTCCCCCCTTCCTCCTATGCCTCCTGGGCTGGCGGCGGAGTCTGTCTCGTCTTATCCTGTAAACAGGAAACAGGCGCGAGACTTACCGATTTTCCGGTGGGCGGAGCTCTCGCTCGCGCCCACCCCCTTCTCCGCGCTCTCTCTCCCCTCTCCTGCGGCACGCGCGATGGCGCGCCTGCGGCAGGCCTCCCGCTGCCCTCTGGCGGCCCCTGGAGGCTCCTGGAGGCCAGCTCAGGGGGCAGAGGAGACTAGGGCTGGGCCCTGGCCTCCCCTGCCTCTCCCTCGCTGGCGCTCCCGAGCCTCTGGGGCCCCCACGCTGCACCTGTCTGCCTGTCGACCAGGGGGGGAGGGGGCGTTGGAGCGATGGGCTGGCCACGACTGGCCAGGACGCGCGAGGCAGGCGAGCCTGCTAGGGAGAGAGTGGGTGCCAGTAGGGCTGTCTGCTCCTGGCGCAAGCCATCAGGCGGCTGCCAGGGGAGCATGGGTGGTTCTTCCCCCATGGCAGGGGAGGAGTGGAGAGGGGGGGGGGGCTCGTGCCCCCCCATGGGCGGACCAAGTATAAACTTAGTTGAGGATATTAATTAAGAAGCCAAAATTTGGGACCGTGTATACCGCTATACCGATATACCGTATGCACCTACGCCAACCATCGAGAGAGCAAATGACAGCGCGAAGGTGAGATTGAATGTGAAAAAGGCGCCACATGCACGAGCTGTGGAAAATCAAGTCAGAGGGGAAGAAGAACACACATCCAAGCTGCTAGCAGCAGCAGATGACATGAAGGTCATGCGGGAGAGGCTATTATAGTCATTCAAACATGTGATGGAGGATGCTTTAGCACCTATGTGGATAGGATAGAGCCTTGGACTATCCGTAGTGGCTAGTACAGGTCGCCGTGGTGCGGTTGCTGCTCGAGGCGACCTAGGGCTTGCGGCTCTCGAGATTCTGCCTGTCCTCGTGGAACAGAACCTTGTCATCAATCTCGAGATTAGAGGAGACACTGATGTCGCAGAGCCCTGCCATCACTCAAAGAAAAAGAAGCTAATGAACTCCGAGCTTCGGGGCGTGCACTCACATGAATGCTTGCGACTACACTGTGAGCGCTGCCGGGTGCCTTCTTGCTCCTTAGTCATGGCTCAGACGTTTCTTTGAAGGTCGTGCACGACAGTCGAGAATGAGTGAACAAATCGACCGCCGTCTACTCGAGAGGTCCTTCATCCTGTGGAGGATCTACCCCGGCAGAGTTCGTTGTTGACGCACACGCGCCAGATTCATCGATTGTCCCCGAGACAGTCATCCGCTGCAAGTCGGCTTGCGTCTCCACAGCGCCAGCATCGAGGTCGCTACCATCACACCGTTGTGCCACCGAGGCACGTACGTCATTGGTGTTAGGGGCACCGGCAGTGGGCTCATCGGTGGCATTGGCGGCATGCTGCTCATGTTCCGCCCCCTCAGGGCGCTGCAGCACGACGGTTTCGACGGCAGTGGCCTCCGTGCGCGCATCCTGCCCCATAATAGGCGGCAAGGGGTCGGCCTTACATAGAGGACAGGTGCGATAAACGCCCCCGGTGAGCCAGCGGTCGATGCACGCAGCATGAAAGTAGTGGTGGCATGGCAGGTGGCGAATGGTCTCCTTTGGTTCGTACAGGTTCATGCAAAGAGCGCACTCGTCCTCTCCGTATGCCCGTCCGCTCCCAGTCTCGAGGTCATCAGACTGGTTACACTGCTTAGCCAAAACCCCAACAGATTTGTGTGGCAGGTCCACGCGGCGGCGAACATGTCTCCACATGCGACGCACCAAGCGTACTAGCGTCCACCGGCCGGCGCCACCCATTGTGTTGCCACCAGCAGGGTCAGAAGCGGTGGACGGCGGGGCCTGTGACGAATTGGCCTGTGCCTCCGGCTTTGTGGTGCAGACGTTGGTGCTCTCGTCGCCCGGAAGGGGCGCGACTCCACGAAGCTTGCACGTTGTCGTGGGCAGTGCTGCGACACGCTGCCGCAACTCCACCATTTGGCGCTCATCCGGAGTGGGAGGGATGAAGTGGAGTCGCCGATTACGCGAAATGCAGTAAGTTAAGCAGAAGGCAAGTACGAGAACGTTAAGCGTGAACACGATGAGGACGGGCGTCGACATCAACGTCGCGCCCTTTGCGCTCGGCTGGACCGCCATCTCATCATCTGCGGCGAGCATTGAGCCAAAGCTCTGTATGCCTTCTGGCGGCACGCCTTTGAAATAGCAGCATGAATTCTCGAGGCACTGGCCGTTTCCCCCGTCGACCTCTCCGATCGCCACGCATTTCCATCGCCCGTCTGGCAGCAGCGAGGCATGCACTGCCGCACAGGAAGGGTCAGAAGCACAGAGCATCCGGCACTCACGCCGAGAGTAGGTGAAGGACTGGTGGGAGGAGGCATTGGGCGGCACCAGACAGTTGTGGCCGATGAGGCTGAAGACTACGCTGCTTGCCCGACGGCTGGCTGCCGCGAGAGCGGGGAGTAGAAGGGCAAGCAGTCGATGGGACATGGAGAGGGGAACGGAGAGGGAGAGGGGGAGAGGAGAGTGGAGAGTGGAGTTCAGAGGAAAGAAAGAGAGCTGAGTGGAGGGAGAAAAGATGAAGGAGGAGAGAGAGAAGAGGTGAGAGGCGAGGAGAGAGGGGCAGGGTCGGAGCGAGAGCGTGAGGGGGCGTCGTCGCGGTGCTCTCTCATCTCGCTCGCGGGGGGAAATGATCCAAATGGTGGCCCGGGGACACCGACCAAGAGAGAGAAGAAGCCTCGTAAAGAGGGAGAAGAAGCGGGCTGCAGTTGTTGAAGAATTTTTCTACATGGTGTGCGAGGGAGGATTGGATAAAACACCTCAGGGTACTTATATCTCTCAGGTGTCTGAAGTGCTCGAAGTTGACGCACTGAGCGGCTTCTCTCGACCTCCTCCACCGTCGGCGATGCCGATCCCTTCTTCAGCTCTGTTCTTTCCACATATCCCGCCTAACCTTCGAGTTCTTTCCCCCCCCCACTGGCTCTCTCTCCTCCCCCTTCGGGGGGGCGCGCTTGCCTCTGGACCCCCTTCTCTCTCTCTCTCTCTCTCTCTCTCTCTCGGGGCCGATCCACGGTGCGAACCGCCCCCCAACTGACCCGCCCCGCCCCCCCTCGGCCGCCACGCGGAGCCGCCGCCGCGGGTCCCGTCGGCTCGAGCCACTCGACGCCGTCGCCGAGAGAGCCTCGCCATCACGGACGCCCCTCCGCCCTCACTCGAAAGGGCGCCGCGGGGAGGGGAAGGCAAAAGGGGGCCGCTAGCGAGGGGCGAACTCCTCCTCTGGCCATCGGGGATGGGGGTTGGGCCGGTTGTCGGCGATTACGTCTCATCGATGGCTGGCTGCAAGTGGGCGGGGGGGGGGGGGGGGGGGGGGAGCCTGTCGTCCCCTGTCCCATCCGGAAGGGGTGAGGGGTTGACGGAACGGGGTCGCATCACACTTAGCCGAAATCGTCGTTTTGTGGGATTTCAACAGCCAGAGACGCCTCACCCCAATGTACCGGTTCTGCGGCGAAAACGCGAATGCGATCAAGCAGCCGCGAGGGGGGCTACAAGCAAATGGTAGAAAATTTGAGTCGAACGCGAACTCAACTCTCAACTCAAATTTGTTGACCTTTTGAACATAAATCGACATAGACCCCACGCACACGACCCCTGGGAGAAAATTGAGGTCCAAAAATTGGACCCTGAAAACGCTAGAGAACAACTAAGTTTATACTTGGTCGCCATGGACCATCGAGCGCGCCGGCGCGACTCCCCTCTCCTTCGGCCCCCCCGCCGAGTAAGACTGTGAATAGGTTTGCTTCAGGGCTAATATATTAGATACTAATAGCGATCATCCTCAGCCAACTATTCGTATTGTCGGTAATATGTAATATCTAGATAATAGGCTCTCTTGATACTTAAGAGAGGCTGCAACCTCAGGTTTGGTTATTTTTTTTACGAAAGCCCCGAAACCTCCCCCTTCCGTCCCCCTCCCCGCCCCTTCCCCCCCCTCCCCCCCCTTCCCCCCCTTGCCCTCCCCCCTCCCCCTTCCCCTTCCCCCCTCGTACTCTTCTCCCCCCCCCCCGCCGCCGGTACTACGAGATCATCTGTGCCAGACAAGTGAGCCGCGTGAGAGGCGGAGGAAGATAAGGTTGTACGCCGTGTCGTCGCGTAGACATCACGTTAGGTCGAGCTCATTCTGCAGCACGTATACTGGTACCTCATTGACTTCTTAGATCTTAGATGTAGATGCTTCTTCGGTAGGATGTTGTTCCAATTTGAATCGCGTGATGACTTCACCCGGTCCACATTTGACGTTGTGACTGTCAAGGTGCACGTTGGTTGCGGTGAATGCCCAGTCAGTTGTCACTTCACGACATTGACCAAGGGCCTCAGATGAATTGCATGTGTAATCGTACGAATAATACGTAGGGCGGTCAAACAGCTATTTTAACTTCTAAGGGTGAAAATTGACCAAGTCAAGATTGAGGATTCATTACGAGATTTTTGGATATGGTGACCGGATAGGTGTAACTAGCACATATCCGGTGCCCTTTGGGCCCTAGACCCCCCACGGTAGCCCCCACAGCGATGCGTAACCAAAAAACGCGCAAATTGGCCAGAAATCACTATCGCGGAGGGCCGACGTCCGACGCGAGCGCGGGCGAGCGTCGGGCGCCATTTGGTTTCAGTATTAGCGTATTAGCCTGCCGTTGGAGGTGGAATTGATTAAGACCATTCGAGGCACAATCCAAAGTGTGCTCTTGTAAACGATCTGCTCCATCATGCCATGTAGTTGAAGATGTTGTCTTTGGAGAACCTACAACCTACGCCATACTTGACTTTGCACACACCGTCCACTAACTTGACGTCGCTACCAACACAATTTCCAACGTTATCCACCGACGTCTGACCAATCGTGAGTGGACCTATAGCAAGCCCCCTCGTTTCCGTTATGGTGCGATTCCCGTTCCAGACAAGATCGCCGACAGATCGCCCTTTGATCGTCGTCCGTCGTCGTCTGGCCGGAGTGTTTGGGTTTGATTTCAGTCGAGTTATGTGAGAAAGTCGTGGGGCGAGAGTCGGGGTGTTTTCCTGGGTGTCTCTGTCCGTCGTCCTGTCGTCAGTCGTCATCCGTCGTCGCTCTCGCTCTCGTCGCTCTCGCTCTCGTAACACTCAGACCCTACAATCTCGCCTCGCCTCGCCAGCCCCTGCCACCACAGCCCTCCTCTCACTCACCCTGGCCTCTCGCCACTCGCTCGATGTCGCTCTCGCCGCCGTCCTCGCCCTCGCTCCAGCCCGCCTGCCCGCCTTCCTCTGCTGACGGGCCTCAGCCCGTCAGCGTCTCCGAAGTCGCCTCCTCAGCCGCGCCTGCCGCCGGCTTGCCACCCTCCTCATTGCCCTCAGGCCCCATGGGCCATCCTAATTCGTCACATTCTTCGGTCGATCGCGGGCGATCGGACGTCGCGGAAGCTCCGCGTTTCTAATAGTGATGCGCCCCACATTCACCACTCTGATTCCCTCCCGTGAGCGCCCGCCTCAATCTCCCAAAATAGACCGCCACGCGCGGGGGAAGGAAGGGGGTCCCTCACCGACGCCATTGCCCTTCGTGGGGCGGGAGGGGGTCGCGTTCGGAGGGGGGAGGGAGTTGCCGGGGCAGGTAGGGGGGGACCCTAAGGAATCCTTGGACACCCAGGGGAGGTGGAAAATAGTGGTTAAAATGAGTGAGTGACCGGGCTATAGTTAGGTTAGCTTGGTTCAAACGGTCAAAAGGTTTGAATGTTTGAATTGAGTTCGCGTTCGACTTTTTTTTTACAACCTGCTTGTTCTCCCTCCCTCGAGCTTCAGATGGCAAGCTCTCACTCTCTAGAAGCCATCAGCCCGACACCCCTCTCCTTGGTAGGAGAGAAAGTGACCCAGGAAAACCTAAGAAGGACATCTCGGCTCGATCTCCGGGAGATTGGGATAGTAGTGGTACAGGTAAAGAAGGGGAGTCTGGGACGGGGCCGCGTGGGGTGCTACACCTGCGGTCCCCAGCCGGAGAGACTAAGAGATTCACTTGAAAAGAAGGGTTAGATTAGTAAGAGAGGGAGAAGAGAGCAGAGGCCCTGCCGGGAGCGGGCTGCTGCCCTGTCTTCACGAGAGAGAGAGAGAGAGAGAGAGAGAGAGTCGCAGGGAGGAGTCTTTCGTGGCTCGCTAGAGAGCTCCAAAAAGAAAATGTAAGGGACCCGTGTGTGGCCGGCTGTCTCTCCTTCTTTGTGACCTCAGGACCACACCTGTGAGAGGAGGGAGAGGGGGGGGGGCGGAGAGGGAGAAACAGAGAGAGAGAGAGAGAGCGGGAGAGGGAGGGAGGGAGGGAGAGAGAGATGGAGAGAGGGGGGGGGGGGGAGGGGAGAGAGATGGGGGGAGAGGAGGAGAGGGGGGGGGGGGAAGGGAGAGAGAGAGAGGGAGAGAGAAGGATGTCCGCTGGCGAGTGGCTCTCATCTCTCCGGCTCGAGTCGCTGGTTGGCGAGGCTCTGCTGGTGGGGAAGGACGAGGATGAGGATGAGCTGCACTATTTGTCACGCCTCTCCCCTTCCACTATCTCCCACCGCCTACGAGCACCCGATGCGAGCGGAAAGCCTCTTCTCTGCCGAGTGGAGGCGGCGCTCCTCTCCTCTCTCTCCTCTCTCTCCTCTCCCTCAGGGCCTAGCGGGGCGGACGAGGACGGAAATGGGACATCCGAGGCTCCACCACCAACCTTTCCAACGCTCAACTGCGCCTTTGTCGATACGGACGCCGAGAGGGCTGTGGTGGGAGCCTTCCGGCATGCGATGGAGATGACGCCACCGCACGCACCCGTCATCCTCAACTCTCGCGCGCCACTCGAGTTCGAGACGGAGCTCTTCGTCGGGCGCGCGCTTATGCTAGTCAGGCCTTCCACGCCAGAAGACGACCCCTACTACTCAGCCCGCATCTTTGACGGCCGCTCCCGCTGCCTCGAGGTGCAGGTGCAGGGGCGTTTCAAGCGGAGGCCGCTTGGCACAGTCTACATCGGTGGCGAGGTGACCGACCGTATGCAGCTCGGACTCGTGACCAAGGGGCTCGCCAAACTGATCCTGCAGCTGATGATCAAATTCAACCCACCCGGCCTACACTATTCCTTTGGCGACCGCGAGTCCAAAGTGCTGCCCCACATCGTGTTTCCACTCTACCGTGCCGTTGACCGGCTTGTCGAGACGCCTGACGGATCAGTCGAGCCGCTGCCCGAGTAAGCTGATGCCCGCGCCGCCCTGGCGACATCACCGCCCAAGCGCTGCTGTGGCCATTGAGACGGGAAGGCAATGCCGCCCGCGCACCTGCTCCGTTGTCCACGCGCTTCACAGCCTGTCCGCCATCGGCTGCTTCTCGCCTTATAGGATGGGCCGGCCTATCGATGAACCCGAGTCCTCTCGCACGGCGCGCAAGAAGAGCGACTCGATGGGCTCGTGGCAGACGGACGTAACGTACACATTCTCTTTCAATACGGGGCACATCGACTTGCCCAACTGGAAGGTGCACCGGTTGCCAATGCGTGACGTGTGGCTTTCAAGGTGCGAGGTGGACCACGATATGCTGCACGACTTAGAGGCAGCGTCGCGCCTGCTCGCGCGGCCGCAACCGCACCACCCGCGTGAGCATCGCCATGCCAATCGCGCCTGCTGCCATCGAGGCTTCCGCAACCTTGCCTCTCCCCAGCGCCCCACGCCTTCCGCTCTCTCAGCTTTTGGAACGACTCGCTGCTGCGCTTCGTCGCTTACGAGGAGACGGCTGCCGGTGCCCACACATGGCGTACCAATCGCTATGCGCTGTGCGTGCGCGTGCAGCACCGCGCTGTTCCCGGCGAGGGCGCCGGCGCCAGCGCAGCGCGCTCGCGGCGTGGCAAGGCTGGAGTGCGAGTGGCCGCCACGCGAGGCGCAGAGGCGCCACTCTCTTCCGCTAGCAGCGGCACGGCAGGCCATGACGCTGTAGACTTGGTGGGAGCTGTCGGCCAAGGTTCCTTGTCGAGGGCTGACAGTGCATCTGTGGGGGAGGTGAGTGGCCGCGAGGATGAAGGCGACGAAGTAGAAGAGCTGGGGGAGGAGGCGAAAGCGGAGGTGGAGGCCGAGTCATCAGCCGAGCGTGCCACGCTGGGAGCGCTCCGGCTTGCGCTCGGCTCCCCTTCCGCAATCGGTCCCAAAGGACTTGCACTGAACGGTGTGCGGCGTGGTCGCAGCGGCGGGCCAGACGTAGGGAGCGCAGGAGTCGACCGGGACGAGTACGACATTGGTGTGTCTGACGAAGATTCGCTCACGCCACCCGGGACCCCAGGTGGGTGCCGACAACCCCCAACGCATGGCCCCCCGCGAACTCTCGTTTCGATTCCGGTCTGTGCAGGCCATATCACAGCACCGCTTTGCATAGTTCAGAGGCGTCATTCTCTGCGATACGTATTACTCTGACCCCTCACAACTTGCTGCCACACAATTGTAGTCGGCGCGCCATCGAGCGACCCCTTCGCGCTCTCTCCCAATCTCTTGCCCATCCACTCGTGCGCTGACCACGCGCACGCCGAGCCAGCCGCAACCCGGGAGACAAAGATGGCCGCCGACGCGGTCTTGCTGTCAGCTGGGCGGCAGGCTGGCTCGTCGAGCGCAGCAGAAGCGCTTTCCATTTTGGCTGGAGGGACCATTCCCGCCCGCCTTGAACTGCGCGACACAAAGGGTCGACTGAAACGGGTGTATATGATAGTCGTGGGAGGAAAATCGCTCCTTCGATCGCATGCGGCCGTACGACAGGTGCGCGCAAGGCCCTCCGTTGGGAAGTGGCGAACGTGGCTGCGGCCCGCCTCCATGCCGCCCGTGCGTCCACAGTGGAACTAGTTAAGCTGATCACGCGAGCCTTGCAGGTGTGCCGCAAGGTGGGCGGCAAGGACTTTGGCAAAGATGGCAACGGTGCGGATGTAGACGAGGACGACCTCTTAGGGGCTGATTGGTCTCCCCGATTTTCTACTGTCGAGAAGAAGAGGCGCTCCGCTGAACTGCGCATGCGACGTGTGGCTCGAGCAGCTATCGACGCAACTGGTCGCGGTGGAAGTGGTGCCGACGCCCCATCTACATCTAGCTCGTCGAAGGCCGGCGAAGATGCTAGCAGCGCTGGCGCGAAGGATGGGGCGCTTCGCGACGGCGGGCGCGTCCACATGGCCGTGTCCACCTTCCTTCATTCCACACCAGCCGACCTCAGCTGGCTTTCTGGCCCGGTCTCTGTGGTCCCGGCCAAGAAGCCGTCGAGCACGAGCAGCACCGTGCACACGGGATTGAGCGCCGCGTCCGGTGACGTGTTGCGATCAACCGTGGTGGCATTGGCGGAGAGTGAGGTGCGTTAGCGGCGGCAGTGCGCGATTCCACTATGATGGAAGGCGTGAGCCCTCCGGGCGACGTAGCGACTCATGCATCGCCCTCGGGCGCCGGTGCCGACGCAAGTCGTGCGCGGCAGACTCACGAGCTCCCGAGCACTGCAGCTTTGCGCGATGCTGTCGTGTGCATCCCACTACCCTCAACCATGTGCCCTTGATGCAGACGTGCTGGCTGGAGATGCACGCGATCCTCTCTCGTACAGCCTTGACACTCCTCGAGCCCGGAGAGCCTTGGGTTCCATATTCTTCCCGCAACACCTCTCTTCAATCGGCAACGATCACGCTCCCGTTCGCAGCCCTCATTGGAGCTGAGGTCTTGCCCCAAAACCGTTGCCCAACGCCAGAGCGACCGGTCCTCCAAGTGGCGACTGTGGCCAAAGTCCACTACCTAATGTTCGCGTCCGTTGCCAAGGCGCAAGAGTGGATGCAGCACCTGCACGTACTCGGAGTGTCTCGAGGCATTAGTGCCGCGGCGGCACCGCTGGACGGATCGCCTGCCGCAGCTGCGACCGCTGCCGCAACCGCGGCAGGCGGCGAGGGAGCCGCCGCCGCTGCTGCTGCCGCAGCGGCAGCTGCGGCTGCGACGGCTGTTGGCGGAGCGGTTGACTCCGGAGGTCTCGACGAGGCGTCGCTTTCGCTCGACCAATTCGGCCATACTTCTTCTATGTGGACACGCAGAGGTGGACGCGTCATACTCAACTGCAGGAGACTCTATTTTCGTCCGGAGGCAGCTACGGTGGCCGTGGCACGCCAGCACCCTTGCGATGTGTCCGCAGAGACGCTGCGTCTTGCGTTTGAGCTGAAGGAGACCGAGTTGCTGTCGTCGCCAAGGCGAGTATCGCACTTTCACTCGTCTCCCACGTTTGCTCTGTCGTCTCGAGCGGCGTTCGCTTGCACCAATCCTTGTCGTTGTGCCTGTATCTGTGACCTTTGCCCCACCGCATTGGACTGCTCGTCATTCCCAGGCTAATTGCCTTTCTTGACGCTGCCGCTTCACTCAAGACCGTGCGCCTCGACGAGATGAGCGAGGCCGCACGCCGCGCCTTTTTCCTCAACGTCTACCACACGATGATCCAGCACGCCTTCACGCTGCTTGGCCCACCCTCGTCCAACATTAAGGTAGCTGGTAGCTTTCTCGCCTTGGCCCAGCGGCGGCCTCGGGACATAGGCACCGGCTTCTCTCCTCTTAAGCTCTTGTGGTCCTCTTCGTCTATGCCTCGTAGGCCATTTCCTTCTTCAACACAATTGCGTATCAGGTGGCCGGCGATGTGTTCACTCTGGCCGAGCTTGAACACAATATATTGCGTGCCGCCTCGGTCCGCCCTCGCTCTTTCCTCTCCAAGTTCGTCCTCCCAAAGTCTTCGTATACGTTCGCGCTATCCACTGCCGATCACCGCATAAATTTTGCCATCTCTTGCGGCTCCGCCTCAGGGCTAGACAAGGTGAATCCTCACATCCATAGCGACTCCCCTAGACTCCCTAAGCCGCTAAGTGAGCTACCGTGCGGCCCATCTCCTAGCTTTTCACCCCACGTCGCATCTGTGAACCTTGAATAGCTCAGCTGCTTCTCACAAGCCTTGCACCATAGGTTCCCATTTATACTCGCCATGGCATCGATCGGGAACTCGACATCTCCGCCTCTGCCTTCATCGATCGAACCGTGCACGTAACCGCAAGCCCTTCGAAGAAAGGCGAACCACCCGCCGTTGTCGTCCTAACCTTACCCAAAGTTTTCCAGTGGTTCGCGAAGGACTTTGGCAATGGCGGTGCAAGCGATGGGGCGATCATAGCGATGGACTATTTGAACGGCCCTCGGCAGCAACTTCTGCGCGCGTGTCTAGGCCCTGAAGCTCAGTGCCCGCGACCAGATTTGAACATCCAATACGCTTCCTTTAGCTTCGCTTGCTCGCACCTCTCGGAGCTTCCAACGGCGACTGGGACGCGCATATAGCATATCTTGCATCCAACGTGCTAGCTTTGCAAGAGGTCGGCCAGCATAAAGGTTACTGAGGGTGGGGTGGAAAGGCACAATGGAGGGTATTGGTGGGCAGCACCAAGCAAGCGCGTTGCTATTTTGTCTGTTTCCTCTAGGCTGTGGGAGTGAGTGCTTGCGCTAGCGCAAAATGTTCTCAGCCAATCGGTCGCCGCATTAGCACGTTGCCCCGTTGACCCTGCACCATACCTACCGCTTAATGTTTGCCGGCTGCCGCAGCTCGCGAAAGCCTGAAACTGAACTCTGCCGCTAGAGGCGCTAGGCGGGCCGATAACAATGACAACTAAGTTTAGATACTTAGTTCAAAAAAATTCTTATTAAAAACTGGCCGCTACTTGCACGGCGCGAGGCAGATTGCTAGTGATACTCTTAACTATCCTCCCTTTCCTACCACTGCGCCTTCCCTCTCCCCCCGTTTCCTTCCCTGGAGAACCGGGGGAGGGGAGGTCCCGCGCGCTGCTTCGACCAGGGGCGTGAGACAGAGGGGCGTAAGAGGCTGGCTGGGGCAGTCAGTGTTGATGAAGGATCAAGAGACCAAAAGCGTTCAATTATCCCCATCCCTGCTAACACCTTTCGTTGTCACCTGGAAAAACACACGGACAAACACCCCCACTTTAAGCACATCACCCACAACTAAGTTTATACTTGGTTCGCCCATGGGGGGGCACGAGCCCCCCTCTCTCTCCACTCCTCCCCTGCCGTGGGGGAGGAACCACCCATCCTCCTGGCATGCCTGATGGCTTGCCAGGAGGCCACTGCCCTGCTGACCCACCCTCCCACTGACAGGCACGCCTGGATCGCTCGTCCTGGCCCCTCGTGGCCAGCCCATCGCTCCAACCCCCCTCCCCCCTGTTCGACAGGCAGACAGGTGCAGACTGGGGGCCCCAGAGGCTCAGGAGCGCCAGCGAGGGAGAGGCAGGGGAGGCCAGGGCCTAGCCCCAGCCTCCTCTGCCCCCTGAGCTGGCCTCCAAGAGCCTCCAGGGGGCGCCAGCAAGCAGCTGCAGGCCTGGCGCAGGCACGCCATCGCGCGTGCCGCAGGAGAGAGGCGAGGGAGCGCGGAGAAGGGGGTGGGCGGAGCGAGAGCTCCGCCCACCGAAAAATATGTAAGTTCCGCACCTGTTTACAGGATAAGTCGGGACTGAGGACGCCGCCAGCCCGGTAGGCGTAGGAGGAGAAGGGGAGAACGGATCACCGGGGGGGGGCGCGGGCCACCGACCATATCTAAGCCCTTTTCCCCTATCCCCCTAGTAGTGCACGGGGGGAGTCGCCTGATGGCGGGGGGGAATGGGCCGGCGGATTGGGGGTGTAGAAAGTTTTGCTGCGTGAGTAGAAAGTAGAGGGTCCACGGCCGCGTGTGCGGTGAGACTATTAAGAAGTTAATTAAGCACATCACCCACAGAAGGCTGGGCACACGAAACCGCTTCGCGACGGCGGCCACCACAACCACAATATGTAGACTCTGCGGAAAATACCGCGAGAATTCGACACACCTAGCCAGATGCTCCTCCACGCTCCGGGTATTCCAAACCATAGAGGCCCTGGCGGGGTTCACCCCCGCGAGCGACAGATCAACAAATCAGAAGATCAAAGACAGATTGTTCGCATACCCGAACACACCGACACCCGATAGCCTTAAAGCCCTCTACCTAATAGCATGGAGACACATAATAGGCGACTTCTACAGAGTAGAATTCGACCACTACACATTTCACCACGTGCCGGTCATCGAAAGAACCGTGAGCAGGTTCACGGTCCTCGTCAGAGGCCTTGGGCCCCCGTGCGGAACCTCGACCGTGCGCACGAACAAGGCTTCCCAAGGCAGGAAGCCGAAGATCAAGTCCCCACGGGACCTCATCACCCCCGTATACACGACTAATAACAAAGGGAACCTAACCATGAGTGTGAACCTGAAGCTGATAGCACAAGCGCTCGACATGGTGGAGCGGCTTGCCTAAGCCTAAGAACGCACACACCCTCGATGCGGACCGCTTCTTTCTCACCCGATTGGCACCCGCAGCAGACACACCGGACATCAGACGCCCGACGCCCGGCACATAAAGGAATAAGATGAAACCGGTAGCCCGGTGGCGAAGAAGGAAGGAGAGCGATAAGCCATCGGGGACCGGTACACACCGTCTGCCACTGGAAACCTACTTCACCCAGCCCCTAGGTAGAGCACGAGGGGACGAGCCGCAAGGCAGGTGGAGGGGTGGTAAGGAAAGCGGGCGTGGCTGCAGGGAGGTTGTGCAGGGTCGCGCGCGCGGCGCGAATATTAAGAAGTTTTTTTTTCGTTGTCACCGGCGACGAGCGGCGCTACCAGCGCCACAATGATGGCATACACAAGCATGGCACGCGGAGCCTAGGCCTAGGCGAGCAACCAGATCGGGTTAAAGAGGGGGATGGCGGCGGGCGCCACTTCGGCATGCCTATCGATGGCGACGTGCATGCCAGCGTCGGCGGGCGCCACAGAGGTTCATTTTTTGACGTGGGCAGCGACGATGGGCGTGGCCAAGGTGGGTTGCAAGGGTACAACGACGGTGGTGATTGGCGTGCCAACTTCGGCGCCAGCGACTTTGGGCGCAGAGGTTGGCGAGATGCTGGTGGCTGGAACGACAGCTCGCACGACCGCGTCGGTGGGCCGTACGGTGACAGGTCGTATGTCGATGGGCGCTATCGCGACGGGCAGTATCGCGACGGGCAGTATCGTGATGGGCAGTATCGCGATGAGCGATACCACGATGAGCGATATCGCGATGAGCGATATCGCGACCGGCAATACGAAGATTGTCGCGGCGGTGGGCGTTGGCATGGCGCCATAAACCACAGGTACGATGGCGTTGCATGCCTGTCATTGCCCGGCCACCAGTTTCTAGAGTCACCACAGCACCATGCACGCGATTACGCCAAGCGGGGTTCAGGAAGCAGCAGCGGCCCTTCTTCGGTTCTTCTTAGCCCCCCGTGTGGCGTGGCCCTTCCTCCCTCTTCGCCTGATTCCGCGGAGGTGATGCGAGCGCGCAAGATGGCGCGGCTCCGCGTCACATACGAGTCGAGCCATGCCGCCTTGGCTGAAGAAGAAGCGGAGGCGGAGATGCGAGCGCAGGTGCGAAGCCGCAGGCGGAAGACAGAGGAGGCGGCGGTGGCCAAACTGTGGGGCGCCAAGCAACTGTAGTAGAGCCTATCCCCTATATTTATGAGAGTGAGTGTGTGTGCCATTACTTGTTCCTAGACAATTAACAATCGCATTGACAAATGCAACTTAACTTTGACAATGTCAATGTAGCTGTTTATGGTCTCCGGCTGGGGTTTATGATCTCCGGCTGAGGCTCGTTTGTGAGTGTTCTAGGGCGTATAGATAGGCGATGGCGTGAGTCAGTGCACCACTACCGTGAGTGCGTGGTCCTTTATAGCTAGCGGTAGTAGCCTGAATCTTCTTTTTAAAGATGGCCGCGGCCGGCAAGCAATATCCATGCCGGAATGCAAGAGCAAAGGCCGGTCAGGGAGCAAGGACGTCGCTAGCGGCCGCATACGAGCGCGCGAGAGCGCTAGATGCTAAGAGCTAAGGCGATGAGAGAGCAAGAGCAAAAGGCGGACGTCGGACGTGCGCGATAGCAATAGCCTTCAGAAGCAAGACGATGTAATGGAGAACACGAGAGTTGAAAGGTTAGCTCCGCACTCATTACTCATGCTGCAATCTCGTATCCTATCGCTCTTGTGTTGTGCCCCACGCGCACGCCCTCGGAGGCTCCCTCCCCTGCCTCCATTCGAGGGCTGCTCCACTCATCCTGGTTATGAAGCCTAAAGTAGGCTACGCTCAAGCAAAGGCTATATACAACGCGGTCATCCATTCCATAAACATAATCTGGAAGAATGATCCCAAAGTCCCCGCTCCCGCTCTCGCCAGCCTCTTTTCGAGAATTTCTATTTCAGTCCCCAACTCTGCCTTGATGATGAGGGGCCATAGGCCCGCGCGCACATCCTTCCGCTCATCATTTTCCACGCGTGGTGTGCCTGCGAGCTTGGGCGCTCACAAGCTCAAGGACCTCTTACGCAAGTAGCATCTCACCAATGCCTTCACCCGCACACAACCTTTCGATAATGCACTGCATACGTCCCATGACCCATGATGCCGCAACTCAACACAGTGAATGCAACGTGGGTATGCAGCTGCTCTTCTCTTTGATTTCCTACCTTTGAATCTTTGAGTACATGTGTGTACGTACCGCAAATCAATAATTGCTCAAACAATTTGGTCCTGTTACATGTGAGTCACAGCAGAGCAGACAATATGTAGATGGAGCAACGCTGTCTAGGCGCTCGCTGTCATGTCCACGGTACCCGTATAGCTCTACCTCAAGACGAAAGCTTACTAGGCCAAGATGATGTTGTCTTCGGTGGGAATACCCGGACAAAGGTCTGCCTTAGCGCATCCACCGTAGCACTGTGGTAGCACTTCTTGACCGAGGTATTGCGTGAGAAGATTGGTGACCGAATCGCCTTTTCCATTGATGAAATGGACCTGCAATCGAGTCATCCGGCCGGGGCGTCGGCACACCACAACACAAGCAGTAGTGTAAAACAAGAGCCTGGAGCGGTTGAGCTATGCATACAAAACGTACCTTCTCGACAGTATGTGGGTCTAGCCAAGGCTTCATCATACGCCAGGTTGCTTGGAAAAAGCCTGGGGTATGAATGATAAGCGCGGCGCGGAGGCGCTCGGGATAATGATTCTGTAGGGTGCCCACAAGGACCTTCAACTTTGCGACTTGCAGACTGAAAGAAATCTTCCATCCGC
Source organism: Isochrysis galbana (assembly GCA_018136815.1). Taxonomy (NCBI): domain Eukaryota; phylum Haptophyta; order Isochrysidales; family Isochrysidaceae; genus Isochrysis; species Isochrysis galbana. Next base: position 3,062,116 of record CM030939.1, on the reverse strand, counting down.
TCATGTCAAAGAGAACGATGAATCCAGGACCTTGCTTTGACAAATGTTCCATGAAGTAGCACACCAATTTTTCGTACCTGTCGCACGTTGGGAGGCGCAGGTCATCCTTCCTGTCCTGATCACCTTTTCGTGAGGGCAAGCAAGGTGATGTTGCCCACGGAGCACGCCGTCAGAAGCCAGATAGTCGGCGAGAGAGTGCACGATGCGCACTCATGAACATCGTACTCGTTTGGACGCCAGAGACTAAGCTGAATCCACAAGACCTGCGTGTGAAGTGGTGTGAAGCGGCGGCTGTGGCATGATGGAGTCAGGCGTGAGCAACGTCCAGCAGGGGTGGACCAGGGGAATATCTTTGTTGCAGTGCGTGGCGTTGCGCCCGAGTGTGTGTGCGCACCGGGAGTGCTTCATCGGCGGTCTGGTGCACCCCGACGGCGCGCCAGGCTCCCGCTGGCAGCGAGTGCAGCAGGTCTGCCTGCATGATGTCGTTGGGCCTCTTCTCGGCTCTCCACTCCACGTCTGCCTGCAGCATGCTCTGCGCCTTGTGTACGTCCCACTTGCGCGCACGCAGGAAGCGGCGGCATGTATCAACACTCAACTGAGGGAAGGTGGCGCACAGCACGCCCAGCCGTTCCGCCTCGAGCTCGGAAGACACGGTGAGGTACGTGGGCATGTTCGATGGCTGTAGAGAGATGGAGAGGTGGTTCGAGCCCCGGAGAGATCTCCTCCTCTTTTGCTCTCCTCCGAGCCGCGCCCGCAGGCTGCGATTTTCTCCCTCATCACTATGACTGCTCATCAAACAGGCGCCGTAGTCTGTCCTGAGACCCATTTCGAAAAAGTCCATGGACCATGGACCGGAGGGTGGTGAGTGAAGGTGACGAGACTCTCTATGTGAGAACGTTTTGGTCTCCCAGTCGATGTGACGGAAAAGAGAGGCTAGAGAACTGTGCCTACATCCATGTAGTAGGAGCACTCTCCGAGTCGCGCCCGCTGGCTCCCATTTTCGCTCACGCTGCACTCGTCATCATCATCAAAAAAGGCGCCAAGATTGGGAGATTCGTTCGACGAAACATCGAGAGTGCAAACGAGCCCGCATTCTCGTGCGAGAACTTTTTAGTCCCCCGTGGTGATGACGGAAAACAAGCTCGAGATCTCTCGAGATTTGTCTCGATGCAGATTTGCTCGCCTCACTCACGACGACTCTACGTAGATAGTAGATAGAGATATCATCTCATTTCCGCGAGGAGGGCGCCTGCGCCTGCGCCGGTGTCCGGTGTGGCCGGTGCGATGCGGGGCCACGGTATGCGGCGTTTTCATTCACATGCATATGCATGTGCGTAGGGCGGTCAACTACTACTACTATCTACTAATAGGGGGGGGGGTCAGAGCTCAGAGCAAGGCTGCTCTCACTCTTGGAGATTGCCTGCGAGGGCGCGCCGGCAGCTAGCGCGGAACGCGGTTCTTGCGGGGAGCTCATGGTAGGGCGGTCAAACACGCCTTTTCACTTCGTCTAAAGGTGAAAAATCACTAAGTCAAGATTGAGATTGAGGTTTTATCATTATCACGCGATCTTTAGTTAGGGTATTCTACTGGAAATGGGTATATTAGACAGAATCTGATAAGAAGTATGAACATTTTCGACGCCATTCAACACACAGACCCAAAAACGCTTTCGTTTTTGTTTTCGCGCTCGTGCTCGTGGGGGAATATATAACGGCCGGAGGCGACGGACTGCACGCCGAGGGAAAGAACCTGGCGCGAGGGGACGAGGGGACTAGGGGCCGAGGGCATGGCGGGGCAGCGTGGGAGGGCGCGTGGCTGATCTCGGAGCGCAGATCGCGTCCTTTCCCTCGCGGAGCGCGGAGAGACGAGGGTTGTCGTGTTAGTACCGGGCTAGTGACTAGTGAGAGTACGTAGTGGTACTAATGACTAATGCTCAGTTATTTTACTACTATTATATAGGCTATCATGGACGCTGAAAAAGTACGTTGACAGTTGACACATCACACATATCGACATCGACACGCGACACGTTGACCCTCGGCCCGCCTCGGCTTCGGCCTCGGACCTTGGCCCTCCTCGGTCTCCGCGTCTCGATCCGCATCCGCAGGAACAGGAACACGGTCTGGATGTCTGGATTCTTTGATTGTGGTTCAAGGTTTGTGTGTATGTACTCTTTGGAGACATATGTTGTGATCCAGGGAATGGGAGCAGGGGGAGGGAGTGGGAATGGGAATGGGAGCGAGAGACAGACAAATAGGAGACGGGGGGGTCAATAATTGGAAAAATGCAAGGAACGATGGTCTATTTTCGGGTGCGTTACTCGTCTATTTCGGGCGTGGAAGTCGCCCGGACGCGGTGGCCGTCCGCGTCGCCATGGGCCGCCGCAGCCAATCGGAGGGGGGCGGGGCGCGCGGCTCGAAGCCGCACCGCGGGGGCCGGGTGGTGACATTTGGCGGCGGTGTGGGCGGCGCCGACCACAGCGAGAGCGATGCCTCTGACGATGAGTCGGAGGAGGGACGCAACTGGAGCTCGGAGGAGGACGAAGAGGAGGACAAGGCCGGTCAGAGCGACCTCGAGTCGGCAGGCGAGGATGAGGAGAGTGACGAGGGCGAGGGAGGGGAGGGGATGACGGAGGAAGAAAAAGCTGACGCCGCCCGCAGGCGTGCAAACACCAAACAATGGGAGCGAAAGCACTTTGTGCAGAAGATTAAGGGGACGAACAGCACCATCTACAAGACAAGACTACTGCCAGAGATGGCCTTCCATACGTATGAGAGCTTTGTGGAGTTCCTGAAGGGCGATCGGTTCCAGAAGATCCTAGCCCAATGCCGCAAGGGTATGAGGACGCACGATGAGAACGAGCGCCTCAAGCAGAAAGCGCAGGCGCGCAGGCTTCGGGCTGAGGAGCGCCGAGCAAAGATCAAGAAGGAGCGGCGTCTGCGAAGAAAGGAGAGGGTGGCTTCTCTACCCACGGAGGAGGTTGAGAGGCGCAAGAACGCTTTTCAGGCCAAGAAGGCACGACGGCTCGCTCGCAAGGAAGCGGCTGCAAAAGCTCTTGGATGAGACTCAGTAAAAGACTACAGCTACCACATGCAGAGGTGAGACCTGGATCGCAAAGTGGGACGTCCACGACAACAAAGTATCGACCAGCCAATAGCGTGGCTAGCACGCAAGCGACGAATAAATTCACTATGGCAAGTAAGAAGTAGCGTCTCGCTACTGTATTCATGGTACAGCTCACACAGTCGATAGATTTAAATGAGATGGTCTGTTGCTCTCACAAACAAGAAACTCGCTTTCTCGACACAACACACAACCCATACCGACATTATGCTAATGTGCAAGGTCTAGCAAGTTCGGACAATCGTATTAGCAAGTTCGGACAATCTCAAACTGAAGTGGCATTGAGGCTTTGCGTGCGCCGTCATATCCTTCTACAAAAATGTCCGAAGATTCTGGGCTAACACCTACCACTGTCGGCTGGGCGCACCGCTGGCGGTTTCTCGCTACTCAGCTTGAGTAGGGCGACCCACCACGCATCATTTGAAAAGGATCCACCCCAGCACCAGCAGCCAAATTTATCAGCCTTGCGGCCTCGGCGCACGCCTTTACGGTGAAGGCAGCTACTGACCGATTTGGAACCGCAGGACGCTGCGGCGATCTTTCAGGTCGCATCTGATGACGCTCCACGTCGCCCTCGGTGCCACAAAGCAGCCGAGCACGAAGGACCATGTCACGTGATGTCTACCTTTCTTCTGAAGCAGCTCCAAACTATTGTTATAGTTTGACAACTATATCAGTAAACTGATAGGGTCATGGAGCGCGCGCCGCCGCCCGCTCTCGCTGCCGCTGCCCTCGCCGCGATGGACGAAGGACTCATGGACACGCCGCTGTCGCCGAAGCGGCCGCGCCAGGACGACCCTCCCAGCCAGGTGGGCACAGGAGCCAGCGGGCCACGCCCGCGCACCCCCCAAACTGGTAAACGGAAGCAAGCTAGGAGGCTTCACACGTCTCTCGGGGACCGTACACACACGGATAGATAGGATATACACGCCAATAACACGCTCCAACATCAACTGGCAAACGATAGGCCCTCACCCGGCACTCTTCACGGGGAAAGGCGCCTCGGACCACCTACCGATCGTAGGCACATTCGAAATGGTCGGATATAAATCGGGGAGAACGTACGACGTGCGCATAGAGAGACTTGAGTACCCACTAGCCGACAAAAACACTCTAGACGGCAAGACACCACTTGACGGCACGGGAGTAGCACATCTTACCGCAGCCCTCCAGAAGGCAAGCCGCAAGCGCAAACGCCTCGCGGGGCCAACCAAATGGGAGGAGAAACTCCAAATACCAGCAAACACATGGGCGCATCTAGCAAAGCTATACACGTCCCCTATGGTGACGGCGCGTGACACACACTTACACTTCAAACACATAACACATAGACGAGTGGGCACATACAATCGATTTCCCGATAGAGCAAGCACGTGCCGCATATGCAGAGCGGCGAACGAATCCTCGACGCACCTAGGTGAATGCACAGGGATAACCAGAATACTTGACGCGCTGAATATAATCGCGAGATTCACACCCAAAGCTGAACGGAGCAGGGAAGACACCATCATAGACAACCTTTTCATATACCCGAAGGGCGACGCCCCGAAAAAGCGTTGTACACTCTATATATGATAGCGTGGAGGTATATCATAACGGACTTCTATAGAATCCATTATGACAACATAGACTTCTCGGAAGAATCAATACTGATAAGAGTAATAGAAAGATACACCGTTCTGTGTAAAGCTCTATTATTCGCGTACGAAACCGACTCGGCGAGAACAGCCCAAGCGGGCATGGGGAGACAACCCAAGAAAAGGATAGATCTAGGCGACTTAAGACCTGTATTTCACATAAGCGACAAAGGTGGGCTCAAACCCAGCGAGGAGCTAGCCAAGCTAGCCGCCAAACTGGGGATCGCGCACGCTGTCCAAGGGACCGTGGAGCGAGGCGAAGAGGACGAATGAATCACTTATGCAACCAACAAGAGAGGACACCACTAGAGGCAACGCGACCTAGACGGGACCCAACCACCAAAACACGGCTAGGAGGACAAGACATACGCGAGAGTAAGACCAAAAGGCCCGCCCGGACCCCACACTCCAAACCAGACCTCATGTAGTGCACAGAGGTCGGACCCCGGAAACCAAAGAAAAAGGAAAGAAGGGGGGCAGGCGAGGAGGTGGAGGGAGGGGAGATAAGGGCGATGGGAATAGAGCTGGAAAGTCCTGTAGACGGTAGGTGTGTAGCCCTGAATCTTCAGATGTTCTTTTTTATTGTTATAGTTTGAACTATGGAGCGTGCCGCGACCGCTCCCGAGCCCCAGGCGACCCTCGCCACCGCGCCCCACCTGGGACGCCCCATGCCGCCCGAGGCGGCTCGTCAGAAAGCCCTCTCAGAGCCCATCCAGCCCATCCAAACCACGCCCGCGCAAGCGCGCGGGGTGGCGAGCACTGGCACCGAACAGGTTGCCCCCATGGCTCTGCGTAGCATGCAGGGGGTCTTTGAGACCCCCTCCAACAGTGGGAAACCCTCCCACCCCAAGAGCACCTCATGTGGGAGGGCAGCTGAGCTGCCCTCCCCATGGTGGAAACCTCTACCATCAGTGCACCCAACATAGGAGGGCACTTCACAACCATCAATCTCCTACGGAGAGCAACTTGTGCCTCTGTTTTTCAACATGTTGACTCACTTCTCGTTTTCACCCCACTCCTGTGGGCCACAAGAACCTACAACTCAGTGCCCTGCCTTGGGCCCTCCTTCAACACTTGACTCCCTCTCCTACTCTCCCTTCCCTCTAGAACCAACCCAAACAGCACGAACCCCCTCGCCCTCTGTTCAAAGCACCAAAAATTTCAACTCAAGACCCTTGTTGATACACTTCACGTTTTCACCCCACTCTTGTGGGCCACAATTACCTACAACTCAGTGCCCTGCCTTGGGCCCTCTTCCAACACTTCACTCCCTCTCCCACTCCCTCTTCCAACTACAACTAACCCAAGAAGCACAAAGCACAAACCCCCTTGCCCTCTGCTTCAAGCACCAAAAATTTCGACTCAAGACAAGAGGGAGGACATGTCTTGAGGCGGCGTCGCTGCCCATGCCTAGCGCAAGGGTATAGCGCCCCCACTCAGACATCTCCTTCCCCACAGCTCCTCTCTGAGGAGTTGCTCCTCTCCCTCCCATTAGAGTCGAAACGAGACCAGAGCATTCGATGACAGACTTAGCTACGCTCATAGGATGGCTGTAGGCTACTAGCGAGTACGTGATGAGTCGTAGCATGAGTCTTGCGAGGACGAAGGTTCGAGAGAGCCACGAGATCCCGATTGACTATGGACATCACTTATACTACAAAACTCATTCATTCGGGCACTTGTCAAAAGGGGGACCAGCACAAAATAAGATAGCGAAAGAGAAGAGGGCGCGCGAAGGCGCGAAACCACTTTGCGCGCGAGGAGGGCCCACACTCCCCACTTGGCGTGCTCGGCGCGATGGCGATGGCAGTCGACACCCGGTACTGCGCGTACAACCCGTCGAAGAGCCCGCGGATTCCGTGCGGTGGCTTCAACCAGATTGATAAGCTTGAGGGCGCGGGCTTCGCCGCGGCGCGATGGGCCGCGTATAATTCGTGCGCTGCGCGGCTGCAGATGGAAGCTGATCAGGCGCTCGATTCTCTCAATGTTGCGGCGTTCCGAGAGATCAGCGGCTTCATCAGCGCGAAGTCGCGGCTTCTTCACACGACGAACATAGCTAGAAATCAGGGAATCCGAGCTGCCGTCCGGCAATGGACCCCCTCTCCGTCCATTGAGCTGCCTGCAGCTGTGGTGCACTTCGCCAGCGCAGATTATGCCCTCCAGCTGCGCCAGTTATTGCGTCACATCCACAGCAACTCCTCTCCGCACGTGGCTGTTCTGCGCTCACGCGAGTGCGCGAACATCACGATGGCGATGAAATCGCTCGTAAGTCAAATGCTCGGTCCAAACATTCACATTCATGCTGCTTGTGCATTTGACCTTGCAGTGCTCTCTGGGTGGTATGCAGATAGGATTGCAATGGACGAAGACGAGGCTGATGGCGAGGCAGAGTCCCCGGCGTGCACCGCTTCATCCAACGCTGAGACTCTCACAGAAACATGCCTTGCGGGTACTTCTGGAAAAGCCTGCATGCAGAGGACAAAAGTCTTGCCACTCATTGTCTTGATTGAGGATGCTGAGCACTTCGCCCCTGGCTTGCTTGATGACCTCGTCCATGCTTGCTCCTCTGTGCGATCCATCGACGGCAGATCGCAACTTCCGATCTCCTTCATCATTCCGCTCCTTTCCGGTGCACCGGATGGCATCGGTGGCCTCAGCAGCCTACTGCAGAGACGTGCCCTCCTCCATCTGCACGTGCAAAGCTTCTCGCTCCGGTCAACCGAACAGTCGGTAGAGCGTGTGGCTGTCCGACTTCTCCTTTCTCCATGGCTGCCGCACCCTTCAGCTGCTAGCCTTGAGGTGAGTCCGTGTTGTCACCGTTCCGCGCAGCCCGTCGGAGCTACAAAGATTGCAAGAGGGTCCTAGCGAGCTCACCAGTTCACAGCTGTGCTAGCTCCACTAAATTCCCTCATCAATGCTCCCGGTGGTTGCAGGTTATGTTCGCGGCGATTGAAGACGGACATCGATCCGCAAGCACTTTTGTCTCTCAATTACTCCATTCTCTCCTCCTCTACCACACCAATGAGCCGCTGGCCTTCCTTCCGGCTCTAGATGTCACCCCGAAGGCAGTGGCAGGCCTTGCCTCACTTGCTTCCGCCCTCGGGCAGTTTCAGATTGACCAGATTCTCGGGCTACCGTCCATCCAAGAACTTTGTGGCAATGACAGCTTAGACTCTGGAGTTGTCGCCCCAGTCAGAGGCCGGTCGACGTCATCGGCGAACGTCAAGGCTGGGGATTGGGTGCGAGAGTATCTGCCAAAGTGGGTGCGAGAGCAGCAGCTAGCCCGCCGCCATCAACGGATAGCATTGATTTGCCTACTCGAGCTAGCTTCCGAACTTTTTCCTGGTGCCAACCGCTCCGTCACGTCGGCAAAATCGGTCTTCTTCGAGCTAGCGTCAGGGAAACCAGCTTGCCAGTGGCGGTCGACGCAACAGATACTCACCAAGCTGCGGCAGCTTGGCACAAGCGACAACCTTCGCCTGCGAGGTGCCGTTGACCGCTGCCTCAAGCATTTGAAGGATGATGCGGAGGCGGAGCCTAGTCAGCTGGCAACAAGCCTCCATACCGGGCTTCGAGCTTCTTTCGCTCAACCTGCCGCAGACGAAGCCGGCGCGCCGACTGCACATGGCTTGACTGCCCCTAAGCTAAATTCATCGCAAAGGGGATGGAGTGCCTCGAAAAGACGGCTGACGATGCTTGGCAATGCTTCCGCCGTGGGCCGTATTGGCGGCAGTGGCGGCCACGAAACTGCCTTTATCGCTAGCTTGGCCCGATGGATTGAGACGGAATTATGTGCTCAGATCGACGCACCAAAGATGCTCCCATTGAACGAGCTTTGGAGACATAGCGATGCCGATGCAGACGTACTAGCGATGAACTCGTCGCCGTCGCTAACACATGTGCTGGAGGATGCTCTGAAGTCAATTCTTCGCAAGAGCGGCAAACGCGCTGGACAGTCCGCGGCGCGCCCTATTAGCGCTTCCATCGGGGATCGTTGGAAACGATCGAGGCTGTCAACAGAGCAAGCAAGACAACAGAGCACAAATACTGCTGGAATGAGCAACTATGAGGATGATGCGTGCCAACAAACATACGACACGCCGCCGCCTAAGCCTGGCCTTAGCCGCAAGGCTAGTCATCGATCCTCTACGACGCCTGAGAGCAATTCGCAAAAGATAGGAATGAACAACGCAGGATCAAAAGGTTCCTCGCCGGAAGGCTGGGCGGTGGCGACTGTGTTCAATGTGCTCCAGTCGAAAGAAGCCAAGTCAGTAGGTGTGCTCGAGGCGTTCGAGGCATTCGAATCGCATCAAGTCGTTGTGCAAGCAGCTAAGCATCTTCAACTCTCTCGCACGGAGCTCGTTGCTCGATTTGCCCTTGCTGTGCAAGACCTCGAGGTGACGGGCCTTGCTGTATTGGGCTCCAAGTTGAGCCGAGGGATTATCCACAAGTGTGTGTTTTAAATTATGCTTGTGTGCAACGAGCAAATGGCAAGTGCCGTTAGCTTGGACCGCGCAATGCAGACAACTTGCAAGGAGCACGGGAATAGAAAAATCTCGAAAATTGGCATATTGCATATTGCAAATGATGATACTACTAAAAAATTTCTTAATATCCTCACCACACGCGCGGCTGTGCACAAACTTTCGCTCGCAGCCACGCCCGCGTCCCTCCCCACTCCCTCTACCCGCCGCTCACGGCTCGTCCCCTCGTGCACTACGTAGGGGCCCAGTGACCAGTGAATGGGGCTTTCGGTGGCAGGCGGTGTGTCTCGGTCCCCGGTGGTCTAGTCCTCTTCTCCCTCCTGCGCCACCGGGCTACCGGTTCTCAGTGCGTCTGTTTTCGCGAAGGCCTTTTTTGTTGTTAGTTCTCGTTTGCCTTCGGTTTTTTCGTGGTGGGGTGTGTTAAGGTTTTGCCGGGCGATCGGTTTGGTGGTCGGGTTCGGTTCTTGCGTTGCCGAGCTGTTGTTGTTGCGTTTAAGCCAATAAGCCAATCTGGCTTCTATACCTAGCGCTCGCGCTACCATGGCAAGGTTTGTGCTCATTTCAAGTTCGCCCCTTGCGTAAGGTGCTTTGTATGCAAGGCCGCGACCCGCTCCCCACCGGACGGATGCCCATAGATACGATAAACTGCAAGCGCCCAACACTCAATACAAAGAGGAAACACGCAACAGCCGGTAGCCCGAGGATGGCGCAAGAAGAAGGAGTGAGGAAAGCCATCGAGAATCGGTACACACCGTCTGCCACCGGAAGCCCACTACACCCAGCCCTTAGGTAGAGCACGAGAGGACGAGCCGAAAGGCAGGTGGAGGGGAGATAAGGGAAGCGGGCGTGGCTGCATAGAGGCTATGCAGGGTCGCGCGCGCGGCGAGACTATTAAGAATTTTTTTTGGAGCGATGGGCTGGCCACACGGGGCCAAGACGCGCGATTCAGGCGACCCTGTAGCCTGTGGGGAGGAGGATGGGTCAGCATGGCAGTGTGCTCCTGGCAAGCCATCAGGCATGCCAGGGGCATGGGTGGTTCCTCCCCTACGGCAGGGGAGGAGGGGGGGGGGGGGGGGGGCTCGTGCCCCCCCATGGGCGAACTAAGTATAAACTTAGTTGTAGGCTTACTTATTCCTACTACTAGTACTTATTTATGTCGTATGTCGGGCCAAACCGTTCGGGGTTTCGAGTATCTTTACGATGCATGGGCATTCTCCCATATGTGTGGAGGATTCATCTGCTATGCAATATACCGGAGGGGGGCCCGAATACTTTTTAGCGCTTGGTCTTCAGAGGCTTAAAATTGGCCATTTTTCGAAAATTTTGCCGGAGGATCCCCCATTTTTTTTGCTGATCTCTCATACCAGAACCTATAGAAAGCTTATTTAGGCCTCCATTTGCCCATTACCGATTTCGCCCTCCGCACCCCCCTAGTGAGTGACCGGGCTAGCTATGCCACATAGCCGGCAGGTATTCGGTCGGTCCGCGAAGCGGTTGGCCGTGCCTATGCCTATCTATGCTCTATGCGTCTGTGCGTGATATGCTTATCATGGTGCATGTGCGTGTCGCTCTGGGTGTTACCATCGGCGACGTATATATCTTCGCTAGGTGTTCCCATGTCGTCGCAGGTAGAATCGGGAATCATTTTTCACGATTCGCTGACCCATTTCCATTTAGGCATTGGCGTTTTCGGCTAGCCGCTCGTGATGCCTTAGGGAGATGTTTAACCCCCATCTCGTCAAGTTGTTTTTTTTTTGTCGAGTGTGTATTCGTCCGGCAATGGATATTCTAGCCTTTTGTTCGATTTGTGTCCCTCGCCCCATTTGGCATTTGGCCAGTGGAGACCCAGGTCATTATGTAGTGAACGGTGGGATATTAATATGAACTTTAACTTAATTAACCCGCGAGGCGAGTTGCGAGTTGTCGGCCGACGGCCGACCCCGCCTCCTGCTCCCTCCCTCCGCTGCTCTTCCCCATCAAATGTCCATAACCAATTTACAATACTAACTCATTATATAGCAAATATAATATAAATACCCACTGTAAACTAGTATTTTATAGTTGAAAAATTCAAATTGGATGAAATAAAACGTCGCATGGTCCTCTCTCGACGGAACGCGACCTTGGGACTTCAACATTGGGAGGCGAGGCGATTCGGCTTGGAGACATGGGGCGGGGACACGCATATTGCAGCAGTTGCCCCCACATGATCACCCATAGCACCACTACCGCCGAACCCCGAACTCTTACATCTCCCGCTCCAACCGTACATCACGGTCCACAATCTATGTTGCCATAGTTGGGCATTGCTCTACTCTCCACTCCCCATGAGATACATTGCTAGCTCGCCATGTCAAACAGTGCGGCACGAAATGCTTTGTTTTCTGCGAGCTGCTTTCCAATCTGTACTCGTTTCTTCAAAAGCAGGCTGGGCTCGGGCGGGTTCGGAATTTGTGCGACCACCTTGGCAATAAGAGTTGAGAAGGCCTCGGGGACCACCTGATTTTTTGTTGCACAAGTCTCAAAGTACTCGCACTCAAGCTGCTGCGCAAGAAGACCAGCCTCAGCAGAAGAAACTTCTTCTGTGAGATCCGATTTATTCCCAACGAGTACTTTTGGAAGATTGGGGCTGGAGCTTTCGACGGCCTTCAGCCAGAGCTGGACTCGATCAAATGTTGCTCGGCGCGATCGGTCAAAGACTAGGATAAGCCCAGCAGCCATGGATGCATATCGTGCAGCCACTCCCTGATAGCGCGGTGCGCCAGGAACTTCCCACATAAGTATTTGGTACCGCGCCCCGCGAGACTCGTAGGTGTGCGCCCTCGTGCGAATGCCATGATCAGCAATCGCATCCGTCGACTCAGGCAGCTGCGGTGGCTCAGGCAGGGTGCATGCGACCAGCTGGCTCTTGCCAACACCCGACTCGCCCAGAATACAAAGGGAGAATGAGAAGTGATACGAATCGCCCAACCCGTGCAGAAGCATTGCCACGAGCCTCTGCGACAATGAAGGCTTTGCAGAGGGAGACAGGGAGGGCAAGAGCGACGGCTAGTCGTGCAGAGAGCGCGCACTGGCCGTTCCACCGCGCCTCCCTACGATTACCAAATGAGTGAGACTCCCATGCTATCTGAACGAATTATAGTATACTGTCTTTAGGGCGGTCAAACAGTGATTTATAACTACTAACATGCGGGGGGCGCTGCATTTTTTGACCGTTCTCCGAAGCCCAAGAAAGACCTCCTGGGGTGCTTACCTGCCGCCATGAAAAATTGCCGAGGAAAATGGTGGGTTTTTACCGCCCCCCTCGCCCCCCCTCTCCCCTCTGCACACGCGCTGGGGCTCTAACACTAACAGTACAGAATACAGAACCAGGGGGGTTGTTTTAATAGTAACCCACGATTTTGGCCCTTCATCGGTCGTTTTGGGAGGTGTTAGCGCAAGCTCCAAATCGAAGTGTAAGCGCACAACATTGGTAACAAGATAGAAGTTATAACCGTGTATAAATAGCCACATATACATATAGCACAGTACATATTCGGTACTGTGCCGGGAGGCCGGGGCCCCCCGCGCGGTATATATATAGCTATGTATATGCAGTGTTACTCTCTCTCCTCTCTCCTTCATGTGTGTGTAATGTGTAATGTGTATGTGTATATATTAATAGCCTGATTTCGTGGCACATATAGAACTATCGGTAAACTGATAGGGTCACGGAGCGCTCGCCGCCTCCCTCCCTGGCACGCAAAAAAACACTGAAGATGGTAGTAGGCACCAGAGCCATCACGACAGGCGAAACACCGGTGCTGAGGACGCTTAGGCTTATCAATGAGGCACCCAGAGTACCCACAAACCCCCTTCTGGGGAGACACACGCCTAGCCTTCTTTCTTCGGCGGGCGCAACGTTCTCCCGCGCCTCTAAAAGAAGGCATAGTTGACGAATTTATGATAGGGAGATCTACCCAGGCCTAGGAGGGGCCCCATTGCACATCCAGAGGCCCCCTGGGACACTCCTAGGTCCCCTAGGGGCTCCAAATATAGCCATATGTACTAAAAACATATTGACCGTCCGTCTCGCGGACTACGGCAGTACTAGAGTAGGGTTATTATGACCTGGGTTGAATTTGGCGGCTGGCGGCGCAGATGACATGGACGGCATTATCGGTGCTCCACGTCTCTCTCCTCTTCGTCCTCGCAGGCCTAGCGGAGATTGGTGGCGGATGGCTCGTATGGCAGGCACTACGGGAAGGCAAACCTACTGTATGGGCATTCGCTGGCAGCCTCGTCCTGGTTGTGTACGGTATCATTCCAACCTTGCAGCCGCTGGATGATTTTGGCCGCCTGTACGCTGTTTATGGGGGCATCTTCATCGGGATGTCGTACGCGTGGGGCTACATCTTCGATAACTGCGTGCTTGATCGAGGCGATGTAATAGGCTCCATCGTCTCGCTGATCGGCGTGGGCATTTGCCTGTTTTGGCCCAGAGATCAGCAGAGACACGAGTTGTCAATCGAAAGTACAGATTCCAACATGCAGATCTAAGTACTTCTCCCAGGTAGTGATCGTCAAGGCTCCACCTTCGACATTCATCATGTGCCACTCAGATGGGTTATGTGCGCGTGAGGTTAAGGCAGGGAGAGAAAGGGGCGCGATACAGGCAGAGCTAGGAAAGAAGGCGGGAAAAGAATGGTGCCCGAAACCTGACCCACATGCTCTTTGCTTGCACGTTCACTAGTGCACATGGTGTGACGGAGTATCCGTGCTGTGCCGCGGGCTAGGTAGGGCTAGGCGCTCCTGGATTGGCCGTCAATTCAGTGACCTTGCCGGCAGCATGCTGCAGCAATGTCACGGAATGAAAGCGGACCCCCTGTACCATGGCTCGGTGAGCTTGCATGGCTCCACGAGCTTGCTGAGAGCGCTCCGCCGAGCCAAGCCCAAGGAAAAAAGGTTGGGAAGGCATATAGTACTATCCATGTGCGGAAGTGTGGTGGTCGACAGAAGACTACAGGGATGGGCTACTTTTGACATGACTGACCTCTTGCCAGTTTTCGCGCGCCCTCATGCACGCTCTGGGAGGCGGAAGCGAAAGCCTCTAAACCGTTGGCGTTGCCCCACGAATCGGCAAAGGCGCAATAGCGGCAATAATGGGGCAGGGAACGGGAGAACGTGGATGGGCCTTTCTAGACTCGAGCGTAGACCACTATGCCATGCTGCAGTGATTGCCGATGGGGGGATCAGCATACATTACGGCAACCTATATGTTCGTATGCCCAAGCTATGTTAAACACTGCGAAAGCAGGCAGCATTCAACAACGAACAACAAGACTTGCAAGAGACGATTCACACCCATGAGGATCCCGTCTACGTTCATCTGTTCGCGGAGATGGTGCACAGCGATCCACGATCGCACGCACTACGGGATCCTCTCGCAGTGACCTTGACGCTGCGCATGTTCCATGTCTCAAGCATACGCTTGTTGCAGTTCCAGCTCACATTCACGCATGAATGACGGGCGCACAAACACGCGCGACCGCCGGTGGGAGAGGGTGCTCTAGAAATCCTTTCTGCTATCAACTCAGTGGAATGAAGGCTCCGTCCACGTCGATCCACACAGAGTAGCACTTTGCGACTCGATTGGGCAGTGGAACTAGAGGACAAGATCAATGAAGGCGTTTTCCGAAATCCTGATCGCGTCTTCATCAAGTCAGTATGAATGAGTTTGCGCATTTGATCATCCAAGAGATACATATTCATTTATCGTGGACATAAGCTAGCCCCGATGCTACTGTCCATTTCAGGGCTAAGCACGCTGAGCACGGGATTGCAGCCCATCAATGTCGACATGACCTCAGCCTGTGCCCTTGAGACCCATCCAACATCTGCGCAGCTATGCTCCACATACGGTGGCTTCCAGACGTCCGGAAGGCGAGGCCTCAATCGACATCGACAAAATCTAATTGAAAGCGGACCCCATCTGCCGCCAAGGCCACAAACTCGCGTGTTGCAGCAAACTGCAGCCAAGCAAGGCCCTCCCGAAAGCCAAGGAAGGTTGTCTTGGGGGAGAAGAGGGGTTGAGATCAGTGGGCGGAGGAAAGAGAGACAGTGCACGCAAGAAGAGGGGAAGAGGGTGGATGTGAACAAGACGGCTCACCTGTGAGGCCTCGTCCCATTCCGCGACCTTGCGCCATTCGCTGTAGGTAGGCGGGGCTGATGGGTCTACCGGAGGAAGTGGTAGCCCGAGTCGTTTGCACGTCGCACTCCAACGCTCGCCACCGTGTCGCGACTCCTCCATCTCGCGCATCATCAACTTGGTTGTGCCACCGTCGTGCATTATCACACCACGCACCTGTACGACACCGTTGATGATAGGAGCCGGGATGATCGGGGCGCACACCCTCAATCTGTGCGGAGCTCGTGCAAGCTTGACCAGGCCTCTGGCAACAAGACGTGAGCAATGGACCTACCGTGGCACTTTCCTCATCAACAAGCCATTGTGTGGGCTTGCCATCGACTAAAGGAGCCGTCGTGTCCAGCATGAGCAAGGGCGATGAAAATGGGGCTCCAGGCGAAGGGAGTTCAAGTCGATAAATAGCTGATGTGCCAGCTGGTGCGAGACCGTCAATCTCGAACAGAATCAGCTCTGGCTTGTCAACCATGAAGGTGGAGCGGAGCTTTGGCCCGTTTGTCTTCCCTGCCACACATCCAGATGAAGCAAGGGTGGTTCGAGTAAGGGATTAGAAGGCAGAGCTTAGTAATCACTGTACTGGAGGGAGGCTCGTCTCTGCGATAAGTAAGGTGCTCATGGTGGTTCGGCCACACGTCCCTTGGGAGCAGGTGGCCGGGTGTGATGTGGGATGAGCGACGTGGTTTAGAGATTACAAGGTCTCAATGACATGTGCAAAATGGGAGTTGGGGACATTCATCGAAGGTGGAGTAGGGACGCAATACCTTCAAAGGAAATCAAGTCGACGGGGTCTGCGCCGGCGATTGGAAATGCGGTGACTTTCTGTTGCCCTGTGAGTGTGATAAGCCACGAGCCATCATGCGTAAAGCCGAGAACCTAAAGGCCAACCACCAGGGTGTGAATATCTGCTCCAGAATATGGCACACGCGTGTGCCAGAAGAGCTCAGCGCATCGAGTCAGTGGTAAACTCTGATATCGGACAAAAGGAGGTCTAACACGGAGATGAAAAATTGAGCAGTTACCTTCATGCCCTTGCCAAGGTTGCAGTGGAGCAGTCCATGTTCTGCCTGCTTCCGTAGCCACAAGTTTGAGCCATCCGAGAAGGCGCACAGGTCCCCGTACGTCAGCACCGAGCCAACGGGTTGAGGAGCATTCGACTCACTGTCAAAGTCGCGAGTGGGAAGCTCGGGCACGTTCGGCGCTGCTGCATCGGGAGAAGTGGGGCTGTCGGCAGCAGCCGGCTCGACACCAGCTGGCGTTGCCGCAACCGGTTCGGCTGCCTCCTCGGATGCAGCTGGCGCGACCTTGACTTGTGTGGACAGTTCTTTGGCGGGCATGGTTGGTGCCGCCGGCATGGACTTGGCCCGCTGGTCCGGTGGCTTGTACGCCGCGTCGGTCACGCCAGGCTTGATGTTGTCCATTTCCTTGTTCTTCCCACTGGTGCCCGAGAGCAGTCTCTGCCCAACAACGATCCCTATGATTGCAGCGATATAGGCGGGCGAGGTGGACCATTCAGGCATGATGGACGATCCGCTACGGATCGCCGTCGATCCGTGACGCCGCGCCAGGCGCAGCCGTGGCGCACTCGCCCGTGCGGCGGCAGCGGCGAGGCGTGCGCCAGCGAGCATCGCGAGTGGGCCTTCGCGCGCGCGCGCGCTGCCCCCTCTGCCCCGGGCGGATAATTTTGTTTCACCCTAGTACGTAACTTTAAATGGAATTTATGGTAGGAATAGGATTCGGGTCTGGGGCTCATACATTTTTGCCAGGCCACATCCATATGGACAGTATAGAATACCCTATGCAGCATATATGCTATGCACAAGGTTTTTAAAACTCCTGAAGATGCCTACATATTTTAATAATAAAGTCGTTTGCCTTCATTTGGTACCGACATATATACTACTAGTACTATGATGTAGTATATGTTACTAGCCCGGTCACTCACTATGGGGATGCGGAGGGCACCAGCTACAATGGGTAAATGAAGGGCTAAATAAGCTCCCTACGGGTTCCGGTAGGATGGACCAGCAAAAAAAATTGGGGGTTCCACGTTCCACGGCGAAATTTTCGAAAAATACCGAATTTCAGGCCATCGAAGACGTTGCGCGAAATACAGTCGGACTGAGAGCAGATGTACACCGGCGGCGAGCGCCCCGCGCTACACACATGTCGCGCCATCTCGTGAAGTGTATGAGCGCTCCCTACAGTGAGTGAGTGGGAGACGAAGGAACAGAGGCAGCTCAGCAGAGGGATGGTGGGCGGTGGGCGAGGGCGTCGAGAACTGCTCACCGGCCACGGCAGTGGTCCGGCAGTGGTCCAAGATAATGTGCCACCATGGCCTCGCGACTCGCGACTCCCTCTCCCTCCCGGTCCACCAGAGCCCCTACTCCTCTCGCCTCGCGCTATTGTCAGACTTTTGTACAGCCGTTTTGGGCCCACTCGACCTGCTGCGACGGTCGTGTGAGAACGACGCGTGCGCGACGGAGCAACGCTGGCAGGGCAGTGTGCCTGCGGTTCAATCTCACTTGTGGGAGCCCTGTGGCAGCCCGCATAGTGGCTAGGCCAGATGTGTCGGATCAGCCCGATGAAAGCGGGAGTCCTGCCGGCACTTTCCAAAAATAGAACGTCAAACTTTTGGCAACGAGGGCTAGCAGGGCCCTCTCGGGCTCTCGGAACGGGGCAAGGGGGGGATAGCGCGGCCCCCAGCAGCAAAGCGGAGATGACCCAGAGCACACGCTCGCTCGGAGACTCCCATAGTAGTAGTAGTAGTATTTTCCACTTTTCCAGTGCTTCTTCACAGACACAAGTTCTTGAGTTGCCCGGGAAGCCCGTCGGAGGCCGTGGGGTCTTGCGATGCTCGGCTGGACGCTGGCCGCGAGCGCCGTCGTGAGTACACCGGTAGGAGCGCGCCGGTTCGTGTTGCTCCGGCACGGCCAGACTGACTGGAATGCAGAGGGTCGGATGCAGGGCACCTCCGACTTCAGCAAGCTCACAGCGCTCGGGTTGCAGCAGGCAGTCAGCACAGGTGATGCTCTGTGTGGTCTGCTCTCCGATACCCCTGTCAAGGCCGTCTACGCGAGCCCGCTCTCTCGAGCTCAGCACACGCTCGAGCTAGTCGCCGGCAAGTGGCCGGCGGCGGCCACGGCCGCAGCGTCACATGTTGTTCTGGAAGACCTGATGGAGATTGAGCTCAAAGAGTGGAGCGGAAGGCTGAGTATAGACATCAAGGCAGAAGAGCCTGAAGCATACAGGTACATACGGTGCACATCGCCATCTCTAACACGCGCCATGCCCGCTGCGCTGATGCTTGCACACCACCCACGATCACAGGAGATGGAAGGAGGAGGCAGAAATTTTTGAGCTGGCTGAGGGCTTCATGCCTGTGCATGACCTGTGGGAGAGGGCACATCGCGTCTGGTCAGTGATTCGAGCTGACCCAGCGACCGCTGCTGACGTCGATGGCGTCACACTTATCGTTGCACACAATGCAATCAATCAAGCACTTCTCTGTACTGCGCTTGGTGCCGGTATCGCGGACGGGTTCCGCTCGGTGGTTTGGCCCAACTGGTAGGGAAGGCCGCAACCATGTCTCACGCATGTCCCGATACCATCCCTATTTGGCGCGTCTTGCACAACCCGCTGATGTGTTTACCATGATTCCACTCATTGCTGTGCCTTATAGTGGAGCCATTGAAGTGGAGTGGACAGACTCGGCCAGCAGTGGCAGGTGGAGGTGGATCTGGCCTCAACCTGAGCGAGATGGATGGCTTGCCAGCTTGCCCAAGAATGACATGCACAAGGATGTAGCCGTCTAAATTGGATTCAGATGCAGACGAATATCGATCGACGGGTTGGGTGCTTCTTGACGGGTTGCAGCACTTGGACTAGTTGATGGTGGGCCGTCGAAAGGCGTGCGCAAAGATTAGTTATGAGAGAATGAGAGAAGTAGCTCATGCGTTGTATATTTGAAGGATGGTATTGTTTGCCCTCCGGTGACCGGTGATGTATATTGAAACTTATTTAAACTTTATAGTCGTACTACTGATACTAGAGGCTGCGATCTCCGGTTTGGTTGATTTTTTGAATAATACCCCATAAAGTGGGTATATGTTACCCCCCAGGAGCCAACGCCCCCCGATAGCTATCGGGGGCCCCCGAGAGCTATCGGGGGGAAATTTTTTCCCGATCGCCAATAGCGCCCCCGAGAGCTATCGGGGGGCCGAGAAAATCCCCCGAGAGCTATCGGGGGATAGCTCCTGGGGGGTGCCGTAAGCGGACCCCCCAATAGCTATCGGGGGAAGAGGAAATCCCCCGATAGCAAACGGGGGGTTCCTCCTCTCTTTGGCTCGCTCTCCTTCTCTCTCTCTTCCCCCCTCCTATTCTCTTATCTCTGTTCTCTTTCTCCACCCCAGCACACCAGCACACCCTCTCCTCGAGGCCACGCTGGGGGGAAACCCCTTTCGGGTAAAAACAACGCAGGGGGGGGGGGGGGGGGCACTCGTGAGTTTAGGGGTCCAGAGCGCTA
This sequence comes from Isochrysis galbana, assembly GCA_018136815.1. Classification (NCBI taxonomy): domain Eukaryota; phylum Haptophyta; order Isochrysidales; family Isochrysidaceae; genus Isochrysis; species Isochrysis galbana. Next base: position 3,042,166 of record CM030939.1, on the reverse strand, counting down.
ATCTCCTTCGCCCGAGCGAGTGGCCGCGGCGAGCCGCGGCCCGCTTCCCTCCTGGCTCTGGCGCCCCCCATCTTCTTTCACCTAAACAGGGCAAGAAGATATGTTAGCACCGGAGGGGGGAGCTGCCGCTCCCCCCTCCCCTCTCTCTTCCCTCTTCCTCCTCTCTTCCCTGCGGCGGGGGCCCATGGCGCGCGCCTGCGGCCCCACTTCAGGCCCCCAGATGGCCTGCAGGGGCCTGGGAGCACAGCTCAGGGGGCAGATGAGGCTGGGGCTGGGGCATGGCTCTGGCCCCTCCTGCCTCTCCCTCGCTGGCGCTCCGCGCCCCTGCAGGTCGACAAGAGCTGGCTGGGGGGTCCTGATCAGGGGGGGCCAGGGGGAGGAGGGTTTGGTCAGAGAGATGGGCAGGCCACGACGGGCCAGGGCGGGCGAGTCAGGCGTCAGACGGGCCTGTGGGGAGAGGAATGGGTCAGCAGGGCTGTGTGCTCCTGGCAAGCCATCAGGCGTGCCAGGAGAGTGGGTGGATCCTCCCCCATGTCAGGGGAGGAGTGGAGAGAGAGGGGGGCTCGTGCCCCCCCATGGGCGAACTAAGTATAAACTTAGTTGTGATGTTTGAGTTTGAAGTTTGATCGTGGTGTGAAGTGTTTTACGAGGGACTTTATCCGGTTCTGTTGCGATGAGAGCGCGATCAATGGCGTCGCTTTCCCTCCTCTCGACCGCCCTGGTCACCGCGATGGTGCCTTTGCGATACCATTCAGCTGTTCAGCTATTCAGCTGTGCCGCTGTGCTCTTTCTAATCCGTGCGATAGCTGTATCTCTAGTGCGCAGGATCCATTCTTTTTTACTTTTGAGTTGGTGCAACTCAAGTGTGAAGAGCCGCGGTGGACCGTTTCGTCGTGTGCTCGACTCCGCCGCCGGCCACACCTCTCTCCGCCTCCGCCACACACGGCAGCGGGGGTTGGGCGGGCGACGAGCCATGTCAATCAAGGCCTTACAAGTCCAGCTGGAGCAGGTTGAGCGCGCCACCGCCGCCCATCGGCTATACGACCCGTCAGCGACGCCCAACCCGTACTCTGGCGTCTCGGTGCGCCAAGGGCACACGCACAACTCGATGGAGGGCCACCCTCTGCTTGCAAGCCCTCGACAGGCGAGTCCGATACCCCACTCGAAGAGTCTATCTGCTCTGAGGTGTGGTAGCAGCGATGGACGGTCCTCGGGCACGAGAAGGCACTTGCCCGCTCTGCGAGTGGGGACAGCAGCCCCTGGAGATCCGACACAGCATCGTGAGGTGCAGTCCGCATGCTCTGCAGCGCTCAAACAAGTGGAGCGGGCGGCTGCAACGCAGTTGCAGCAGACTCTCGACCGGATGCTGGGGATGTGTCCAGAATCCTGGGAAGCACAGCTCAGGGTCTACGAATCGGTGCGCTCTGCACAACAGCGAATAATTCGTCCTCTTCTGAGAGAACGCCTACTGACGGCGACACCTTGCTCAACACAGGTTCTGAACGAGTGCGTCCAACAAGTCAAGGTGCATTGTACCGAGCGTGGCCTTGTGCTCGAACAGTTGCGCGACTTTTTCGTTCACGCAGCCAATTCTTTCCTTGCCCTGTGTAAGCGCAAGAAGCTTGACGTGCCACCATACTACAAAAGTTCTTTGCGCGCCAAGAAGCAAATTGAAGAGCTTCGCGCTGAAATTAGCGTGCTCCAGATAAAGCTGAAGAGAGCACAAAGCGGGCATTCTGCCGCTAACGCCGCGCCCGCTGGTAACAGCTTTGAGGCATCCTCACCCAGAGAGCCAGAGCCTAGCCATGACGGCTTCGTAGGGTTCACTGACAAAATCCTAGCGGCTATTCTCTCACGATTGGATTCGCTCGTGCAGTCGCAGCTCCGTCTAGTTCTTGACGCTGCAGTGTCTAGACTTGCTGCAGATGCACGATGCGATTGGCTGCGTGGGGCCATGATGGAACTGAGTGATGATGAAGTGAGCTTGCTTCTAGCGCTACAGCTCAAGTCGAGAGGGGCGGCAGACCTGCTCGCGTCAGCTAGCAGACAGCTGTCATCCGCACAGCTTGCAGCTCTTTTTCTGGCCTTCCTCCCTCAACTCGATGTCGCGCAACGGATCGAATGTTTCAATGCGACCCTAAAAACAATGGACGTAGCACGAGTACTTCAGGTGCGCGAATGCCAGGATGCCCGTTCAAGGGGGATGACATCTTGCGCACCTTTGAGTTTCGAGATGCACGGATCGTTCTGTTAGGAGTGTGCCTCGAAGTCATGGCTAGGAGCTACCTCCCGGAACTTACGACCAGATGGGTGGCGCTCAGCGCCTTCTCGGTCTCTGACTTGGCTGGCCCAGTCCCAACTATGCTGTGCACCATTGTAGATCGTGTCTGCTTTTTCCCTTCCGCATACAGGTAGCAGAGACATTATTGCGTGTCTCGCCAGATGGTGCCGAAGTTCTCAGTCGCCTCTTCAACGACATTTCTGACCGACAACGTCGACGGCACATGGATGCACTCGCGGCAGGACTAGAAGATGACGAATGGGATTATTTGCTGCGCCGCCGAGCTGAGTTGGTCGGGACAAGCACGAGGAAGGCGCCCCCGAATGAATCGTCTACATAGCCATAGCTAAACTAGCTTGATGGCACCGATGCGCACTAAATCAATGGCTCTCACGCTCTCACATGGCTTGCAAAGCTGTACATGATTCAAGTCACGACTAAAGTCAGACGCATAGTCAAGCTCCCATGGTATGACTAGTAGTCAATAGTGAGAGGGCTATCTATGACTAGTAGTCAATAGTCAGAGGCTATGGCATGACTTGACTATGCTAGTCAGGGGGCCGACTTGACTGCACGACTAGAGCAGCGCGACCATAGTCACTGCCACTGCGCAAGCGCGCGAGCAAAGCGCAAAGCAGGGCAGAGCGCGCTGCGCGCCGCCTGTCAATCAATGCCCCTCTGTTTTTCCCATCTAGGGGCAAGGGGCTCAGCCCCAGCCCCAGCCTCCACTGCCCCCTGAGGTGGCCCAGGGCCCAGCTAGCCGACTAGGGGGACCCGAGGGTCCCCTCAGAGGGGGGCCATGGCGCGCGCAGGCCTCGCACGCCCGTAAGAGAAAGAAGAGAACTACGAGAAAAGAACGACAAAAGAAAACGACACGATCTGACCCACGAAAAGGTAAAACTCACGCCTGTTTACGGTATGTTTACAAGCCGACACCCCGCGTGACACACGAATGCCGCGAAAGCGCGGCGACACTTGAAAAAGACGCGAGAAGAGGAGGCCGAGACCTCCCAGGGGCACGAAGTGTCACACGCAACAGGCGTTTATGTTTGTTTTGCCACAGGACAAGTTTATACTTGGTCGCCATGGAGCGCGCCGACGCGCCCCCTCTCTCTTTCGGGCACCCCGCCGCGGGCGCCCTTCCAGTGCCCATGGAGCAGTCGCAGGCGAAGCGACCGCGTCCTCCCGCAGAGGCCGAGCAGGTGAGCGCGATCCCCATCGCGCCACACGGCCCGTGGCCCCGGCCACACCACCTCCAGCAGCCCATAGGGGGCCACGAGCCCCCCCCCTCTCCACTCCTCCCCTGCCGTGGGGGAGGAACCACCCATGATCCTGGCTTGCCTGATGGCTTGCCAGGAGCAGACAGCCCTGCTGACCCACTCTCTCAGTGGCAGGCTTGCCTGCCTCGCGCGTCCTGGCCAGTCGTGGCCAGCCCATCGCTCCAATCCCCCCCTCCCCCCCCCTCCCCCCCTGTTCGACAGGCAGACAGGTGCAGATTGGGGACCCCTGAGGCTCAGGAGCGCCAGCGAGGGAGAGGCAGGGGAGGCCAGGGCCCAGCCCCAGCCTCCTCTGCCCCCTGAGCTGGCCTCTAGGAGCCTCCAGGGGTCGCCAGGGGCAGCTGCAGGCCTGTCGCAGGCGCGCCATCGCGCGTGCCTGCAGGAGAGGGGAGAGAGAGTGCGGAGAAGGGGGTGGGCGGAGCGATCTCGCTCCGCTCACCGAAAAGTAAAAAAAAAATCTTCTTAAAATTCCCCGCTACGCGTGCGGCGTGAGGCAGTGTGCTAGTGTACCTCCCTACTACCCAACCTTAACCCCTGACAACCCCCTCCCCCTTTCCCAGTTCCCTCTTTATCGGAGAAGCTGGTTCCGGGGAGGCCGCGCGCGCTGCTTCGGCCGGGAGTTGGAGAGAAGGGGGCTGGAGACTGTGATTCGTCCTTTGTGCTAGTGTTAATTCGGGTTGCCTTCTATTGTATATCGTGGGATCATCATTGATATCCTCCGCGGTTTCTTCTAAGACGCGGTATTAAGTGCCTTAGGTGATGTTACGTATGTCTAGACCTCTCGCCGCCTGCAGGAGGTCTTCCGATGTTCCTAGGTTGAACTCCTTGTCCACCGTGTAGAGCGGACTTATCAATTTCTTAATGTGTTTGTTACTCGGGGCGTGTAGCCCCATATTCTCTCGTTGTTTTTTCAGCCTCTGAAAGAACCCGACTTTCGCCGTTACTAATAGGTGGTATCTCGCAAGGATCGCTCTTAAGATCGACCTAACGGACCTGCCGTCCGCGTTACCATATTGGATGTTATAAAAGTCAGTTAGGATGTACCTCCACGCCAGGATGCCTAGGTATCCCGAGGAGGGGTGCGGTCTGTCCACTTGATAGCAGAAAAGTCGTTGGGCTGTTTCGGATCCCGGCCTAAGGCTAATCCCCAGAAGTCCTTCTATGAATTCAAAGATGCGCTCCGTCGCGATACATGAGGCCAGGTGGGTGGAGCTTTCAGGGGCTATGCCGCAAAAGCGGCATGTTGGATCGTCAGCAAAGCGGTTAGCTGTAGCTAGCCTCCTATGTAGGACATGTTTGAAATGCATATAAGAGTCTCTAGGCGTCAAAAAGTTATATTTATATAATTGCGATATTTGTTTCCACTTTCCCGAGAGGACCGGTAACCTTTTTTCCCATCTTAGTGTGGATTTTTGTGTTTTGGTTTTCCTCAAAGCGAGGAACGCTTTAGTCAAGTCCCTGACACTTACACCCTCTAGTGTTGTACGCGTGCCGTTTAGCATGTATTCTTGAGGTAACGGGTACGCCGTTTCCGCCGGGCCGTCGTACGCACGTCCCCACTTCAGCGGGGTGTATAGTTCGTCGGGCAGTAGTTGCGGGCTAATCCGCTCGTGGATGTGGGGCTCTCCCATGACATTGAGCTGGACTTTGTGGTAGTCGCCTCTTCGGCGCAGATAAAAGTTATGGTCAATGTCCACTAGGATCTCGCCTAGATCGTGTGCGTCCGGATCTTCTTGAGGGACTATCTCTTGCTCCTCTGGAGCCGGGGGCGGAGTCTTCGCTTGTTTTCTAAGAAGGTTCATATAATCGAAAGTGGTATGTATTAGTCTTGATCTCGTCCACTCAGAAATCTTTTCCCACGACTTAAGAAAGGGGCCTACCGATATGTAATTTCCCCTATGGCGTATCCAACGTTCTCCGTCCGGCAAGTAAGCCGCGCATTCTTCCATAGTGTAAACGTCCCCCGTATCCGGGTTTATGGTGTTGTGAACGATAACTGTCTGTAGAGACTCCCATTTCGACCTATGTGAGTGATGAATAGCCGGAGGCTTGTGGAAAAGATTGTGCCATATCGGGGAGCCCTGAGTGCCTTCTCGTGTGATTTCTCCCCTAAGGAATTTGATCCTTCTGAAGTTTTCCAGCGCGTGCTTCCAGAAGGCCGGGAGCGTGTTATTGCCGCGAATGCTAGCCGTGAGGCTCTTCGAGTCGACCTTCGAAAAGACCGCCGCTCGCCCTAAGGGGGTGCGGCTGAACCATTGATCCAAGACTATCTTCCATTCCGCCATTGACGGGTTTAGATATCGGACTATCCATATCGCTTGGAGCGCCCTCGTGTGTTCGGCCATGGGAAGTAGTCCGACCCCCAATAGGGGCCCGTCTTCGCTTGTGCCTACCCTCGGATATGCCGGAAGGGTTATCCATTTCCGACCCTCTTGCGAGGAGCCTAGTTCGTCCGCCTGAAGTCGGGGAGACCTATCCCACAGTATAGTTTGCACGTCCGAGTCTATGGCCTCCATGAACCATGCCGGAGGAGTGGACGTGGATAGCCAATATCTCGGCGTCCCGTAGATTATGAAGTTCACTAGTAGCGTCCTCCCGTGAATGGAGAGACTCTTCAGACCTCTCCATGTTGCGACCTTTTTCTTAAGCTTTGCGTATTGCTTCTCCCAGAAGGAGTCGTTTTCTAGCCCTTCCCAGAAAGGGACTCCTAGAATGGTCGCATACTCGCCTTCGCCGAGTGTTTTAAGATAAGCTAGCGTCTCGGGGACCTGCGCCCCTGTAAGCGATCCCATTCTTATTAGTAAACTCTTGTTTTTGTTCACCCTAGCCCCGGTGGCGGTTCCATAGCTCTCTAAGATGTGCATCGCCCTCTCAAGTGACTCGAAAGAGCTCGCTAAAATTTGCGTGTCGTCGGCAAACTGCGAAAGCCTTAACTCTCTAGGTCCTATTGTGATTCCCTTCATCTCAGGGTCGGCGTTGACTAGTCGTGTCAGGCCTTCGGCCACTAAGAGAAAAGCTAAGGCCCATAAGGGCCTTGTAATCCATGGCGTTACTTGCGTCCCTTTGGCGCTTTCGTTGTTCTGCTTTCGCCTTATCTTGTTCGCACGTGCATTGGCGAAAGCTAACTTGGTTTTTACGGAGAAATGAGATAGCCCACGGCTTGTCGTATCCTTTGCAGCCTCCGGGGGCTCCATGGATGGCTAATTCCCCTTCAGGAGTCACACATTCCACTGATGATCGGACCGCATAGTCCAAGTTGAAATTTTCTCCGTCATCGAGAGTCACATGAAAGTTGCGAGGGAAACGGTGCCCTAAGGCCGACGTGTCCGTGTAGACATAAAAGTGCCAGATGGGACGTTTGCCGGACTCAACTTTCGTGATACCTTCGAGTGAGGTTTTGGCCCGCTGTTGGTTGCCCCTTAGCACGTGGAAACCCTCGCGCTCGAGCGAGTTAGCCAAGTGCCTAGTCTTGGTCTTGAAAGCCTTGATCGGATCAAAGATGCGAAAAACAATGTAGGTCGCCACCTCTTTTAGGGAGGACCGGATAGCGCTCGACTTACGAGGGGCCGAGTCGATTAACGCGCCATAGGTGATTCCAAATTCATGCGGGACTCCCGAGAGTGCTGTGTTAACTTTGTCTCCGTATGCGGCCTTGAATTGATCATGTGCGTCTTCATCGACGTAGAAGATCCAAGGGCCTTTGCGGCCTTTGTCCATGCCATCTGGAGTTGCGTCTAGGCCTTCCAGCCTAGAGAGGAGGAATTTCATGAAAGTGGCGACATCCTCGCTCTTGATGTCCTTTTTGTCATCAGCTAGCTGAGCTAGCTGAATGAAAAAAGGCGTGTCTTCGGGCTCCTCTTCCTCATCAGGTGGAGGAGAAGCAAAAGGGGTGGAGTTGTGGAGAGTCGGCTTTGGATCCGATTGAGGATCCGCTCGCTTGCGCGACGGCTGTTGTGGTTGTTGGGCTTGTGGCTGCTGGGCTTGCTTGGCTGGATCCTTCCCTTTGTGTCCATGCGCAGCTTGCGCGTATGTCCTGGCTGCTTGAGTTGGTTGTTGGTTTGAGGGCGCAAAGGCCCCCAAAATGGATTGTTGTGTTAAGTGCCCGCCCCCGAGGGGTGCACTGATGGTAGGAGTGGCCGCCATGGGGGTGGCAGCAGAGCTGCCACCTCCCATGGGGAGTCCTTGAGTTGGTGGAGGAGCGGAGGGGTTGGGTGGCAGGGCATTGCCCTGGGTCTGGTTGTCACCAGGGAACAGGACTCTGCCTGTTCCCTGGTTCTGTGGCAGCCTGGGAGGCGAGGGTGGTGCCGTCATGTCGACGTCGTTGTCAGGCGGCGCGGCGGCCTGTGGGCGCTTGGGCTCCGGCGGTTTGGGGCGGCCCCGTTGGGGCGTCGTGACGGCGGGGGGCTGGGAGGTGGGAGCGGTCGGCGCGCGCTCCATCGCTAAAACTATAACAATAGTTTTGCGCTCACCGAAAAGTATGTAAGTCCCGCACCTGTTTACAGGATAAGTCGGGTCTGAGGCCGCCGCCAGCCCGGTAGGCATAGGAGGGAGGGGGGGAACGGATCACCGGGGGGGGGGGGGGGCGCAGGCCACCGGACCATATCTAAGCCCCTTTTCCCTATCCCCCTAGTAGTGCACGGGGGGAGCCGCCTGATGGCGGGGGGAGAAGGGCCGGGGGAGTGATGGGGGTGTAGAAAGTATGCTACGTGCAGGTAGTGGTTCCATGCGCCGCGAGTGCGGTAAGAATATAGTGAAGTTTTTAAGTGTTTTTGATTTGCTTTTTGCGCCATCGAATGTAAGCATGCCGGCCGGCTACCAAGCACAAAGTCACAAACCATTGAACTAGCTCCTTATAATGCTCGCAGTAAAGATTACTTCTCCCTCTCCCGCATCCCGTATTCGGACATCCTCTTCCACTCTTCACGTAATGAATGGTAAAGTATGGAATACACGTACATTATGTGGTGCATCGAAGTACGTTAGCCATTGGCCTCTTTTTTTCTTAGTTGGAGGTGAAGTGGAGATGAGCATACCCTCTCCTCATAGCCCCAGATCTCTCACCCTTGATGGCCGGAGAAGCTGCGACAGCCCATAAAAGCAACTATTTTTGGGTCACCCGTAGGCTTTGACAAATGTCGCCGTAGGCTGAAACAATTGCCGAATCTGGACACGTGGACGACTCACAGTTCTAACTTCTGCTTGTTCTTTGAGGTGCGCTTCCGGCGCTTCTTTTTATCCTTGGATTTTGGAGTGCTTTCTGGAGCCACCGCCCGGACGGTGGTGGCACGGATGAATTGCGGGCCCTCCGGCCGCTCTTCTGGGGTGTATTCTACGTTCCGTGAGCAGGCGCCCCTGAGTTCGTACGTGGCTCCCTTCGCACCATCTCGAGATCCACAAATCTTAGCCTCGAGCTCCTTGGATGTGGAATCACCCCGAAACAGAGCTTCTGCCAGCTCTGCGTCAACAGCATCGAGCACGTGCTGGCACGCGGCAGAAACTGTCATACATTCCGTTCCGCACTCGCCACGGACGGGCATGCGCTTCAGAGCGACCGTCCTATCTGGCTGCTCCTGCATGTCATACCATGAGAGCCATTCACCTGGAGTCACACCAGGGTCGCAGATCGGGCTGATAGCAGTCAGGATCTGCTCCTCCGTCGGGCGGCCGACCTTGAAGCGACTGTGCAGCTCTTTGACCACATGGTACGCCCGGCGCACCGTTGCCTTGCACACGGCACACTGGATGAGGGGGATGTCCGAGAGGACCGGCTCAGGCGAAGGATTGCCGCCCATCCCCATCCCGCCCATCTCATCCATCCCCATCCCGCCCATCCCGCCGAAGCCGCCATCCCCACCCCCGCCCATCATGGCAGCCAGTTCGCCCAAATCAGGCTCCGTTTCCTGTGCGAGGGCTGCGAGAGAGAGTGCAACGAGAGCAACGAGCCGCATCATCTCTCGGGCCATCATCAGCCGATGCCCACACAGCAGTTTCCATGTCCGAATAAGTTTTGTAGTACAAGTGGTGGCCATAGTATACGTGGGTTGATTGTTGATTGGGACCCCGCCAGACCCCAGACCCTCGCCGAGCGCGCGCCGCGCGCCACACGCACTCGCCTGCACTGACCCTCGCTCGTACTGACCCCCCCCCAACCCCACCACTGAGCCACAGACCACCAGAGCACCAGAGCCGCCAGGAGGGCACCCAAGGCTAGCGAGGCGAGCGAGGGAGATGCAGGATGCAGGAGCAGGAGAGGCCAGGGGCACTGCCCCAGCCTCCACTGCCCCGTGAGCCCTGAGCTGCCCCAGCCCCAGCTGGCGCTCTGGGGGGCGGGGCCATGGCGCGCGCAGGCAGCACACGCCCGCAGAAGAACGAAGAGAACGACGGAAAATGAACGACAAAAAAACGACACGAGACACGATCTGGCCCGCGAGAATAAGTAAGATCACCGTCCGTTTGCGATATATTAGCGGGATGACACCCCGCGCGGCAGGCGGACACCGCAAAAGAGCGGCAGCAAACGAAGAAGAGCCGAAGGGCGGGGGCCGAGACCCCCCGGGGACACGATAAGATAGTTTGAAAAGGCTTTTACGTTTGTCTGCCACAGGCCACAGGCGGAACACCCAACAACAGGTCTGCCCCACCCCGTTTGCGTTAGCAAACGGGCGAAGGGGGGCGGCTGGCGACAGGAGAGGCGAGAAGAAGGGAGTGGCTCAAGACGTCCCTGTGGCAGGTATCGGGGGGCGCAGACATTTATTTCTTCGAGGACCGCTCGCGGCGCGAGCTGTAAGGGCCGTTCTCCTTTTTTGACGAGAGGTTCCTCCCCCCCCCCCCCGGTGCTTTTTCCCGGAGAGTCGGCCGGCGTCGACCGGACCGCCTCAATGGGTTTTCCCTCATTTTAACTTGTGGGGAGTTAGAATGGGAGCCGGGGGCCTGCGAGGGGGGAGATGTGGAAGGGTGCATAGGAGTATGTATCTGTGACAACAGCACGCGCCAAGGTGTACGGGCAGGTGCGCTGAGGGCTGTCGTGTTAGTACCGGGCTAGTGAGAGTAGTGGTACTAATGCTCAGATAGATTATTATTATCGACATGTGCGCGGCGATCGAGACAAAGGTCAAGGGGCAGATCAAGAGCGGGCCACTTACCCAAGTCAACCACCTAGACAAGCACTACTTCAAGCGATCAACAGACGCTCAAGTGCAACGGGCAGACACAAAATACGAAATGGGAGAAAGGTGGAAAGACGGGTGGGAAGCGGAGACATGGCGAGGCGGAGGCGAGGCGAGAGGCAAGGGAATGGCGAGGAATGGTGAGGCAACCACACTTAGCACCTTGGGCGACAGCACAGCTCACTCCCTTGGTTACCGATCTCCAAGGGCCAAGGGGAGATGGCAAATTAAACCTCAAATCTCGAGCGGATAGAGCAACCGACTCGCTCGCCAAAACCTTGACCGAGAAGAAAGAAGCAAGGACCTACAAGCCAAGGGTAGCGGACCTAGGGAATGTGAGAGGAAATTTCCGAACGCCAACGCGAACGCCAAACGCGAGGAGACAACGAAACCCTAACCAGGCTAAGCAGAACCTACAAAGAACAGGCCTGGACAACAACGAAAGTTAGCAAGTCCCAAGCAAGAACCGGAACCCAACAAGAAACGACAAGCCTTGCAAGAAGCTAAACAAGCCTTCACAAGGTAACCTGAGAGCCTGAGACAAGCGCGCGGCGAGCAACAGGCGACTTGGCTCCTTTGAGTCAAGATTACCCGAAAGGAGGAAACACGGAATCTAGACCTGACAAACAGGCTAGAAGGAACGAAACGAGAACCCGAATTCTAGATCGCTAGGGACGAACCCTACCAACCTAGATGTACCTGAACTTCACCGTGTGGCCGCACGGCGAAGGACCTGGAAATAAGAGCCTTGAAATCGCATCATCTAGGATGAATGCGACAGCTACGTACTACGTGCAGTAGGTATGTAGTGGTTCCATTCGCCGCGAGTGCGGTAAGAATATTAAAAGGTTTTTTTTCTTCACACAACGCATGATGGGGACACCGCATCCGCATAGAGTATATAAAATACTCTGGATGCGACACGCACAGGAATAAGGAATAAGGAAGGAATCTTTCGAAAACCCTTAAGTGAGTTGATGAAGACCGAAGTAAAACAGCGCCACGATATCATCCAACGGCCAACACCTGAGGGGGAATCAGGGTCACACAAGGGGGCGGTTCCTTGCACCGGCGATACCTGAACGCGCGACTTAGCCTAAAAACGCTAGGAGCACGCAAGGAGGTAAGCCAGGTGAGGGGCAAGCAGGCAACAAGGGAGGCGACAAAGGAGGCGAGGGCAAAGAGGGCGAATGGGCGAATGTAGGATCCTGCGACGGTGACTAGTGACTAGCCTGCAAGGAGGGGACATAGAAACGCAGACAACTTCTAAAACAAAAAGGTCGATCGCGGATGCGACAATCACAGGGCACAGGGCAGGGGGTCACAGACGTCGGACATCGGGATGGGAGGCGGAGGCGGGAAAAGGATAACGACGGGGGAGTGGAACGCGGGAAAACGCAGGGAAATAAACGGGACGGGCTGGGTAAGAAACAAGGAGGGGGGGGCTCAGGGGGTAGCACAGAGAAACGGGAGGGATCCCCCCCGCGGGCTCGGAGCGGCGACCCTTGGAGGATTACCAATAAAAAAAGGGGGGGGGGGGCTGGGGCAGGTCTTCGGCCGGACGAATCTTCGGAGGGCCCCGGCGGGCGAGAGGAGGGAATAGGCCCTCTCGAGCGTGGGGACGGACTCCCCCTACCCGCAACAGCTATCGCTATCGCTATCGCTAGCACACAGCCATGACGGCGAGCTTTCTCAACATTACGTCACAAATTACGTCACAAAATCATACACACCTCCATGCCTGGCGTCATCGCCGCCATATCCCAGCACTTGGCCGCGTTCCGCTAGCTGATCGCTTTGGTTACCAGCTGCCCTTTCTCCATCTCATTGCCAAATGCATAGCGTGCAACGGCTGCATCCTTCTCCCTCTTGCGTCTCGCATTCGGTGTCATCCGTGTGGCGACAATGAATTGGCCAGTGATCAATAATCAGATGATAACAACTGCACCATGTTCTTTCTCCACGCCGTGTTCCCCACTTGCTGACGGCAAGCCATGTGGCATCCAATCCCCGGTGCCAATGGATCTTCTGCCTAGACCACTACTCCGATAGATGGCGTCATCACGCAACTTTCCCAAGGCAAGAAGCTGATGGTGCAGCGTGTATTCAGCAGCACGCATGCGCTGGAGCTCGGTGACGAGAGACTCTGCCTGCTGATCCATGGCATCCAAAGTCGATTTCACACGCTTATAGGATAGTGTGTTGTCCAGCTCCTCTTGCTCTGCTTCCAGTAAATCTCCCATCGCCTGTCGCGAGGACCATGAGGCTGTACCCACCAGCACCATATTGAGGAGGGCGGCCGCACACGCGACGATGATGAACGGCGCATGGGGCCCTCCACCCAGTGCACCTTCAAGCATGCTTATGAAGGCAACTGCCAGTCCAGATGGGCCTCTCCAGTCCACGGTGGCCGATGCGCAGCAGAGCAGCTCCAGCTGGTGGGAAGACTCGCCTGCGGCACACTGCGGCTGGTTACGCGCCGACAGGGTTGAAGAGCCGACGGTTTGTGAGGACGAGGGGGCGCGGGTGCGAGAGAACAGCCAGACGCCGCTGGCGCGAGACGGAGGCGCCGCGCGGTCGGGAGGGAGGAGGGAGACGGGGAGTCAGTCGATCACACTTCTCTAGATAGTAGTACTTTACTCCAGCTTCCCAGCAGGGGCAGCTGTTTGAAGAGCCTTTGGGGGGGGGGGGGGGGGGGGGGGGGGGCTGAGTACCGGAACATTCGAGTATTCTACTTCTAGAGTATTCCTATAGAGCACTAGATAAGTGGATGGGCGGGAGAAGGGCGGCCAGCTCGCGCCCCCCCCCCGCCCCCCCCCGCCCCCCGCCCCCCGCGGCGCGCGCGCTCTCCGCTTTGCGCGCCACTCGCTCGAATCCGGGGAGCCGAGGGGGGGGGCGGGAGGGGGCGGGAGAGGCGGGGGGGGGAGAGGGCGGAGCCAGGAGGGGGAAGGGGGAAGCATCGGCAGGGAAGGGGATTGCGGCCGGACAGCGGGGGCGGGGGGGGAGGGCACTCGGGCGAGAGGGGCGTGAGCTCCGCGGTTCGGGGCGGGTGGCGAGGCTCAGGGCAGAGCCTCGCTACCCATGTGGGCTATCGCGTCGCATGATGAAGCAGGCGGCAGAGCGGGCCAGCAGACGGAGGAGACGCAGGAGATGACGCCGCCTGCAGACATGACGCAGCCACAGGAGGAGAGCTGGGACGAGAGCGCGCCAAGTACGGCCGAGGAGGCCGCTTGGGGGCGTCTGATCTGCCTGGCACCAGTCCCTGGCATTCACGAGCTCAGGCAGAGGCAGGTTGTCATGGGGCGCACCACGAACAATGGGGCGCATGTGCAGATCGACGACGGAAGAGTCAGGTGCGCGAGCTCCCGCAGCCGAACGCTCAGAACGGTGCCTCGGCGTCGTACGACTCAAAGTCTATCCTGATTTCTAGTACATCATTGGGCACGTGGTGATGCGGCTCTTCCTCCCCGCCTGGTGCAGTTCATCACACTGCAAGATCTTCAGAACACCGGAGGGAACGGTGCAGCTCCTTGACCTTAGCAGCAATGGGACCTACGTCAACGCGAAGATTGTCGGAAAGTCCAAGCTCCATACCCTCGTCTCAGGAGACGAGATTTCGCTGCTCAACCCCAATCCAAGCTCTCATCCGGCTGGGGGATGTGTCAAACCTACTCATTACCACTATCTCTATCAGGATCTTCGGCCACCCCAACAGCCAACGCCCCCCAAACGTCAGCCTCGGCTTCTACAGGTTCGTGCCAAGTCTGGGATCGATCTCCTGCTTATTCGAGACGCTCCACGTGCCTGTGCGCGACCCGACTCTGTACTCATACATTCACCCCCTATATGACCGGCAGAACACGAGTTTTTATCAGTGCGATAAACGTGCCTCAAAGGAGGACTACGAGACGGTGGAGCGGCTTGGCAGTGGTTCCTTTGCCACGGTCGACAAGGTCCGACATGTCGTGACCGGCAACTTTTATGCCATGAAGGTCATGCAAAAAAAGAAGCTGCTTGGTGCACGGACACGTGGTATGCCCGCCGATGAGCTCACACGCCGGACTCTTTCAGAGGCGAGGATTTTGAAGTCCTTGGAGCACCCCAATATCATTAAGTACTATGATGTGTTGGAGACTGAGACTGAACTTTGCCTGCTGGTCGAACTCGTCGAAGGTGGAGAGCTCTTCGAGCATTTAATTGAGCACGGCGCATTCTGTGAGGCAGGCGCTCGAGCCATTATGAAACAGCTTCTTGAGGCGGTCGGCTACTTGCACTCTCGGAACATTATCCATAGAGATCTGAAACCTGAGAATATCTTGCTGAAGCAGCCTGCAAAGGGTGATACTGTGCCAACCTGCAAGATTGCAGACTTTGGGCTCGCTAAGTTGATCGGCAATGAGAAGGTGACATCAACTTTCTGCGGTACACCGCAATACTTTGCGCCCGAAGTGCTTGGTTGTCGTGAGAGCAAGCGTGGCTATGACTCTGCGTGCGACTTGTGGTCGCTCGGGGTCATCCTGTACATCTTGCTGTCTGGTACTCCTCCTTTCGACGAGAGGCGCGAGTACATGGAGGCTGATGCGACGGCGCCCCAGACTCCAGCTCCCTCCATATTTGATCAGATCCGGGTAGGCATCCGCTCCAGCATACACTTTGCATCTGCACCTTGGCCCAGCATTTCTGCGTCAGCTAAGCACTTGGTCAAGCAACTTCTGGATGTCGACCCGCAACGGAGGCTGGGCGTGGCCGGCGCGCTCAAGCACCCATGGATGCGTGGCCTGAGTGAGGTCGAGGACGAGAGCAGCGCCCCGATGCACCGTCCATCGACTCCGCTCGAAGATATCTCGGAATATTCGGATGATGATGACGCTGGAGTGCGCCGGCCTCAACGACGGTCAGACCAGACGAAGCGGCAACGGGTGGCGCCCATAGCATCGGCGCTGATGCCGCTGCAGCCGTATGTCCTGAGTAACCGGCCAACGGCTCCGCCACCTGTGTCCCAACCCCACTTCAAGCACCCACACCTGCCTAAGCGCGCGAACGGGGTACTCTTGGGGAACGGGAAGGGTGGGCGCGGACATCACAGCAGTGGGAGCAGATTTGGCGCTCTCAACATAAAGATGTCATGATGTTCTTTATCCTTTCGATCAGCGTTGAGTGGCGAGGCCAGCGTGTTGCCCCGCGAGTGATATTGATTCATTGGGCCGCCAATTTTTTGCACCGGCTGCCCTCATCGATGTGGCAGATCTCGAAGATTCCTTGGCGCTTTACATTTGCATGCTTGGCGCGTGCAGAGTGTAAGCATCCGCCGACTCCAACTTGCAACTTGAGCAGGTGGCCATTGGAAGACACTTGTAGCGTGCATTCAGATTTCTCGAGAATGGAGCAAAATTAAACCATCTCCACTTTCGTTCAGGGGCGGAGAGATTGTCATTGGAAGACACTTATAGCGTGCATTCAGATCTCGAGAATGGAGCAAAATTGACCATCTCCGCTTTCGTTTAGGGGCGGAGAGATGGTATGGGGCATGAGATAGTGTCGTAGATGTTGATGCCAAGGACAACAACTTCAAACTAAGTTTATACTTAGTTCGCCCATGGGGGGGCACGAGCCCCCCTCTCTCTCCACTCCTCCCCTGCCATGGGGGAGGATCCACCCACTCTCCTGGCACGCCTGATGGCCTGCCAGGAGCACACTGCCCTGCTGACTCATTCCCCTCCCTACAGGCCCGCCTGACTCGCCCGCCCTGGCCCGTCGTGGCCTGCCCATTCCTCTGACCAGCCCCTCCTCCCCCTGGGCCCCCTGTTCAGGACCCCCCAGCCAGCTCCAGTCGACCCGCAGGGGCTCGGAGCGCCAGCGAGGGAGAGGCAGGAGGGGCCAGGGCCATGCCCCAGCCTCACCTGCCCCCTGAGCTGTGCTCCCAGGCCCTGCAGGCCATCTGGGGACCTGAGCGAGGGGCCGCAGGCGCGCGCCATGGGCCCCCGCCGCAGGGAAGAGAGGAGGAAAAGGGAAGAGGGAGGGGAGGGGGGAGCGGCAGCTCTCCCCTCCGGCAGATACGTGTCTTCTCGCCCCGTTTGGGTAAGAGAAGACGGGGGCGCTAGAGCCAGGAGGGAAGGGCCGCGGCTCGCCGCGGCCACTCGCACTAGCGAGGGAGATTAGCGCTTCTGGGCCCCTATCTCACGAGTGCCCCCCCCCCCTGCGTTGCTTTTACCCGAAAGGGGTTTTCCCCCAGCGTGGACTCGAGGAGAGGACGCGCTGGGGGCCTCTTCACGCTTCACGGCGTCCGGGGCCTTCGGCCCCGGCCGCTTCACCATCACCTCACGCCCGCGGCACTCGTACTCGGTCTGGGCCCCGGAGAGCATTTGTCTGGCATTACAATGTCCAGGGCCGCAGCGCCACAGACGGCCATGATCAGCAGCGCAAGAAACTGTCGCTCTCTCGCTCTCATCGCGGCGCGTCGTGCGCATGGGCACAAAGGGCATCTTGTTTGCGCTCGACGTCGCGGTGACCAACGGAGCTATCGTTCACAACTTCTTGGGCGAGAAGAAAGGCCTTTCCGCAAAGATTCTTTCAAAGATGGTGTTGAAGAGAACCAAGAGGTGAGTGAGGCTGCCCCGCCCCAGCTCGCACTGCCTTCCTCATGTCCCTCGCTCGCCCTCTCATGTCTCTGTCTGCTGCCCGGTCACGCCTGCCACCTCAGGTCGCCTTCTGCCTGCAGTGGGCCACGGAGATACTCGACGTCGCGAAGCCTCTCTCTCCGCAAACGCAAACGCAAGCCGGCAGCCTTGTTTGATGTTTGTGTGTGATGCAGGCAAGGATGACAAACTCGTGTGAGTTACTAAGCCCGGCATCCACACACGTGCAGTCGCGAGAAGAGCACGAGTTGGTCGACATGGGCAAGGTGGCCAATGAGTTGGTAGAGCTCGGTCGACGCGTTGGAACGAGAGGGCCGCCGAAACACGCCGTACGAGTGCACACGCAGAAGGGCGTGTGTGCATATGGGGAGTGTGCCATTGACAAACCAAAACGACCTCAACTCAGATGTGGCGCCTGTCGTGAGGGCTCGGGTGCATGCTACCACCTCCAGTGCTTTTTTGCTTGCCATCGGTGCCTTAGAGAGTAGCTCATCAAAACCGTTCTCGGGGGTTTTCTTCCGTTTTTAGCGCGTTTTGTGATTTCGCAAGTTTCGCACTTCTAAAAGAGTAATGTAACCTCCTCTAATGCATGCTGTGATGGTAGGTAGCTTCTATCCTGCCTATATGCAGCCCGCCCAGCCCGAAATTTGGTTCATATATAACCCCCTTCCCCTAACGCACTCCCCCACAAATCCATTTTTAGGCATATTAGGGTTAACTTGTTAACTTGTACGGTTTTTTTTTCGTCCGGCTAGAGTAGGGGATCTCGCGGAGATGCAGTTTCTACGTGATGAAGGGGGGAGAGGGGGGAAGACGAGGGGGAAACATGAGCGGGAGAGAAGAGAGAGAGAAAGCAGAGAGAGAGAGAGAGGGAGGGAGGGAGAGAGAGAGAGAGAGAGAGAGAGAGAGAGGGGGAGGGAGGGAGAGAGAGAGAGAGAGAGAGAAGAGGGTGGTTCGGGCACAAGACGGGCTTCTTGAAAGGCCCAGAGTGGGAGTACCCGTTGGTTCTCTCTCACTTTCCAAAAATGTTGAGGAGGGTGGAGGAGTGTCGTGCGGCCCTTTACACGTAGCAGGCCCCAACAAAGCGGAGGATAGAGACGGAGAGAACCAGAGAGAACCAGAGAGAGAGGGCGGGCGAGGGGGGGGGGGGGGCTGCGGGAGAGAAGAAGAGAGCAAGGGGGCGAGGGAGGGAGGTGGATAGGAGAGACCGCGCGCAAGAGGGAGAGGGAGCGAGGGAAAGGAGGGGAAGGAGGGAGAGGCAGAGAGGTGGGGGGGGGGGGGGCGAGCGAGCGAGCGAGCGAGCGAGCGAGAGGGAGGGGGGGCGGGTGAGAGAAGGCTGGGGGTAGGGGCAGGGGAGGGAGAGCGCGGGGGGGGAAGGGGGCGCAGTGCCGCCCATGCAGGAGCGCTCGCGCAGGCGGAGGGGCCGGCGCGCCACGCCGATCGCAGGGATCGAGCCGATCGGCTGCGACGAAGTCGAGCCGGCGCGCACGCAGACGGGGCAGGGGGTGGCTGAAGGCGTGCGGGCGGCCGACACGCCTGCTGTCGACACTGAGCCTGCCCCAGCCCCACCAGAGGAACACGCCACCTCTGAAGAGCCACAGCTCAACCAGGGAACGGCTGCGCCCAGCCCTGCGCTCGAGCCGCCTGAGCTGCCGCGCACCGCCGGTTCGTTCTGCGCAGCTTCTTCATCCGCTGAGCCGTCGGACGACAGGCTCTCCATCTCAAGTGTGAGGTTCCGTCGCTCGTTTTCCTTCCCGGCACCTTTGGTCGCAGATCGGTCTAGTACCGGTATGGAGCACCTCGAGGCAGTGGCCCACCAAGCCTTTGAGACCCTGATGAAGCCTTCGATGCGCATAACGGCGGCAGGGATTCTCTGTCTAGTCGGCCCGCCGGCGCTTCTGTTATCGGTACCGGTCGTCCTGCTTCTTCTTCCACTGCTTTTCCCGCTTGGTCTCGTCTTGACCGTCGTTGGGCTCGTACGTGCTGGGATCGTTGCATCATTCGATGGCTCTCGCTTCTGGCATTCCAGCACCAACCGACGCAACTCGTCACCGACTTCCGCTAGCAGCCCAGCGACGCCCACGGGCGCGCATGTGCGCAGCCACCGCGCAAGGGATGCGATGTTTGTGAGCAGCTGCGAGCCGAAAGGCCGAGAAACCTTTTTGGGCGTGTCAACCATGACATCCACTGACCGCAACGAACGCGGATTGGTGCACCCACGCCGCATGGGGGGGCGAGAGGAGACGCTGTCTCCCTGCTCCTCATTTGAGCAGCAGATTGCAAAGATAGATGGCTCGCTCTCCACCCTCAACTCGCTTACCACGCAGAGGGGAGAGCGACTCGTCCGTCAGGTCGGCACACTTGTTCGTGACAATGTTGCCCGTGCCACCAATGACATCCGTGCCGAGGTGGAGGCGCAGCTCCAGGCGCTACAGAGGGAATTGCAGTCTTGGGTGGGGGCTAACCCCAATCTCAAGCCCTACTGCCATGGTCGGATCGGATGGCTGCTGCGGGGTGAGTCTCCTAGTGCGCCTGACGTGACGACAACCTTCCTCAAACGCTACCTAGCGGGTCGGCCCGACGGCCAACCTGCGCCGCCCCTCTCAACTGCTGATGTTGCTGCGATGCCGATGCCCGAGGGCATGCAAATGGGCGATCTCGAATTCCTGCTGGTGCCGGGCTTGCTTACCAAGTGGTACCCACTCTACATGGCGCAGCTCCGCGCCGACTTCAAGCGGCTCGGGCTCAAGGCGACCTTCTCCCGCATAGACACTGATCAACCTGTCCGCTTGAACGCAGCGCGCGTTCGTCATGAGGTTAGGCTTGCGTCTTGCCAGGCCGAGACCATTGCACAAGGCACATTCGTCTGGTGTAGTATAGATCGAGCGGATCGCTCAGACCATGTGGTATTGATTTGGCCCCGGGCTCGCTCCGTCCATCAACTCGAATGTGTGCAGCTGTTATATGCACGCATGAGCTCTTTCTTTACTCCTGTTGTTGAAGGCTAATGGGTTTACTCCACCCCCTTGTCAGGTGCTAGAGCTGGCACAGGGGAGAAGCGCGCGTGTCGTCATTCTTGGCCATTCCAAAGTGCGCCTGCCCCTCACCCCACTGCATTCGGCGCCCCATTCCGCCTCGTCGGATTTGGAGCGCGGCCTAGCCACTCACGCGTTCCCGCCCACTGTTGCTTTGCAGGGAGCAGTGGATGCCGCAGCGGCGATCTCCCTCTTCCCGGAGCTCATCGATCCTGTTGCCGCTCTCGTCTCCATACAAGTAATTGCGGAGCGCATATTGCGGAGCTCATAGCCATCCGAAGGGCACCTAGCTCGCACGCGTACGGTGTTCCGACGCCGTGATGTTGAGACACCTTGGCATAGCCTCACCTGCTCAGTGCTGCCCACCCCCGCCTAGCCGATCTGAAGAAAGCAGCGTTGCAGCTGAGTCGGGGCATTGCAGCAGGCTGATTCAGTACGGTGTTCTGACGCCGTGATGTTGAGACACCTTGGCATAGCGTCACCTGCTCAGTGCTGCCTCCCCTCTCCCCACCCCCACCTTCTCCTGGCGGCCGATCTGGGGAAAGCAGCGTTGCGGCTGAGTCGGGGCATTGCAGCAGGCTGATTCAGATGATTGGCCGTGACGCCCTCTCCGTGCTTCTTGCTATTCAGGGCCCGCACGGCGGCTCCGCCCTCGCGCACGATTTGGCCAACACCACAGTTCAACGTTCAGTGGCGCTCAATATGTTGCTCGAGCGCCTATTGCGCGGCTGTCGTCACGCGGTGCTCGATCTGTCCTTTTCCGCTCGACAGGTGTACACCCTCCAGCTTGCATGCCAGAGTGACATTCGTATTCCCACGCTACAGTGCGCCTCATTCGCTTGTCACAGGAGTTCATAAAAGCCCACCCCTATCCGATCGACCGCGTCCCAGCGCTCTGCCTTTCATCTTGCGATCGTGGCGCCTCGTCGCTCCTCAAGCCCGTGATCGACTTTTTTGCCTTGCGTTACGGGGAATGGTCGGATGGTTGCGTGTGCCAAGCAGACGCGATCCTCCCGGGATGTCCTCGAATATTGCTAAACGACATGGACCACTTTGGGCCCGGATGGCCATCCTTCCCCGCCACCGATAGATACGACCCTGCACGTCTATGGCTGCTAGCCACCTCACTCGCGTTGACTACCCCAAGCTCCTCGGCAGATGCGTGTGCTAGCCTGGGAGGCACCACTGCAAAGGCCTCGCCTCAACCCGACTCTACCACCTCTCATCAAAGGACGGGGCGGTCTATCGACCGAATTGGTGGGACGTTGCGCGAGGGAAACGCTAGAGGGAGGAGCATTACTGCGAAACGTCGGCGATGACCCTTAGGCCATCGCAACGGCCCGTGTGAGCCCACAAGCTAAGTGATTAGCACTCGAGGCGAGCGGAATCGCCTCGCCACTGGGTGATAAGACCTGGGGCCATGATAGTAGATCCGAGTTGAATGCAAATTCGCACCAATGTCATAGTACCACTGGCCGTTTGCGCGTCTTGTGCCACGGCTAGCACTCGCAACGCGGTGCTTTGGCGCAATGCTCTCGCTTTCTTTCTTTGGATCGGGACGATGATGTAGCTGAAGGTCCTCGGGACGGGAGCGAAATCTGAAGAAAATGGAGTGTGGGAGGTCCTCGGGACGGGAGCGAAATCCGAAGAAAATGGAGTGTGGGAGAGCAAATCCTACTTTTTACGTAAGTCGTCTTATGAGGATACGTGTTGCTTAATACTCGCCTTCATGACTGTTTTGTTGTCCTGGCGGCGTCGAGGGAAAGTGGAATGTAGGTCGAATAAAATACCTTCCTTCGCTGTCGTCCGGTAAAGTGTTGCCCCCGTTTTCTCTGGCGTGCTCTTGCATTCTCTAGTGCTCTCTCGGCTCTTGTTGTTGGCGGTCGGTTGTTTCCATCCATCTTCGTCCATGACTCTTCCAACGTGACGATGGTGCCAAGGAGCGATTCTATGATCTGGAAAGGAAATGGGACCTGCCCCCCCTCAGTATCTCTCAGGATGCAGGCACCTTTGGAAGTGACGCGCACAGCTGTGTTCCTTGGGAGGCAGGCACATTTTGAAGTGCCGCAACTAAGTTTATACTTGGTTCGCCCATGGGGGGGCACGAGCCCCCCCCTCTCACCACTCCTCCCCTGCCATGGGGGAGGAACCACCCGCTCTCCTGGCACGGCCCTGATGGCCTGCCAGGAGCACACTGCCCTGCTGACCCATCCCTCTCCCCACAGGCACGCCTGATTCGCCCGCCCTGGCCTGTCGTGGCCAGCCCATCCCTATGACCAGCCCCTCCTCCCCCTGGGCCCCCCTGATCAGGACCCCCCAGCCAGCTCCAGCCGACCCGCAGGGGCGCGAAGCGCCAACGAGGGAGAGGCAGGAGGGGCCAGGGCCATGCCCTAGCCTCACCTGCCCCCTGAGCTGTGCTCCCAGGCCCCTGCAGGCCACCTGGGGACCTGAAGAGGGGCCGCAGGCGCGCGCCATGGGCCCCCGCCGCAGGGAAGAGAGGAGGAAGAGGGAAGAGGGAGGGGAGGAGGGGGGAGCGGCAGCTCTCCCCTCCGGTGTTTACGTGTCTTCTCGACCTATTTGGGTAAGAGAAGACGGGGGCGCTAGAGCCAGGAGGGAAGGGCCGCGGCTCGCCGTGGCCACTCGCTCGGGCGAGGGAGATTAGCGCTCTGGGCCCCGAAACTCACGAGTGCTCCCCACCCCCTGCGTTGTTTTACCCGAAATGGGTTTTCCCCCAGCGTGGCCTCGAGGAGAGGGTGTGCTTGTCGCATTCATCTTAGATGATGCGATTTCCAGGCTCTTGTTTCCAGGTCCTTCGTCGTGCGGCCACACGGCGAAGCTCAGGTACATCTAGGTTGGTAGGGTTCGTCCCTAGCGATCTAGAATTCGAGTTCTCGTTTCGTTCCTTCTAGCCTGTTTGTCAGGTCTAGATTCCAGGTTTCCTCCTTTCGGGTAATCTTGACCCAAAGGAGCCAGGTCGCCTGTCACTCGCTGCGCGCTTGTCTCAGGCTCTCGAGTTACCTTGTGAAGGCTTGTTTAGCTTCTTGCAAGGCTTGTTGTTTCTGGTTGGGTTCCGGTTCTTTCTTGGGACCTGCTGACTTTCGTTGTTGTCTAGGCCTGTTCTTCGTAGGTTCTGCTTGGCCTGGTTAGGGTTTCGTTGAATCCCCGCGTTCGGCGTTTGGCGTTGGCGTTCGGAAACTTCCTCTCACATTCCCTAGGTCCGCTACCCTTGGCTTGTAGGTCCTTGCTTCTTTCTTCTCGGTCAAGGTGTTTGGCGAGCGAGTCGGTTGCTCTAGCCGCTCGAGATTTGATTGAGGTTTAATTTGCCATCTCCCCTTGGAGACCGGTGTAGGTTCGCTTCCTAGGTGAGGGAATCTTTCTCTTTGATGCAAGTTACATGCAAGCCCTTGGCCCCTTTGGTGTTTCTTCCCCTTGGTTGCTACTCAGGGTTGTTCGTTAGAAGCGTCTAGAAGGTTC